>VUQG01036056.1:0-10232 GCA_015106755.1 Etia nguti
GGGTTGCAAGTAGTTGTATGTTGTGGTGTGATGTAATAAAGATGGCTCTGAACAACGATCTTTGGACCTGCTGTGTCTCAATCACACCACACATAGCAAGAAGCTAACCTTTGATAGAAAAATGATGATACATTGATTCATGTTTAACTTTTGCAGTGTTGAATCTGTGTATTCTGTGACCCTCAAACTGCTGGTTTGCTTCATGGTTTAATACCACTAATGGGGATTTTCTTCCCATCTAAAGCATTTGGCTCAGCTTAATTTGATATATCAGTCGTGCAGTCCTCCGTGTCTGTGCGTACAGGATCTACTCAACACAGCTCTTTAGTTCCAAAGAGACAAAGAGCAGTATAAGTACAAAGTCAGGCTCCTCCTCAGCAACGCTTCTTACTACAACTGCAGCACAAGCCACTGAACTACTGTTAACCAAATACCTGACATGAGCTCAGGCAGCAGGAGCCTATCAGCGATGTGGGTGCTTGACATTTTCAGAACTGTATCAGGATCAAAACAATCACTCAGTGTTTAATTGGTCTTCTGAATATTCTGTGACAAAAATGTCAAAAGGAGCACTTTCAGCAAACTTTCCAGGGACATATGACTGTGTGGGGTCGATGACTGGAACAAGTTATCTTAAAGGTCTCCTTTTTATCTACACTTTGATTCCGGCCTCTTCTTCTAGCCAAAATTCCTTCTGTGCCAAAATACTTTTCCAAAAGGAAAGTGTCGTGTTGTGCATTGCCTTCATAGACTAAAGCCGTGGTATAAAAAAATAACTATTCATTGATTTCTTCACTGAATGACCCTCCACATTTATTTCCTTACTTAAAGCTGTCAGAGCCTGAATCCCTGATTCATCCACAGATAGTTGTTGGATTTGTGGTCTTTGGGGTATGTTTAAAAGCTGAACAACAGAAATGTAAGAGCAGCTAGATTCAACTAATCATGTTGGCAGTTTATGAATTTTAAGAATGGTTCAGTGTAACAGGAAGTAACACTGATGATTACAAGTGGGCATGTTTTTAGTTTGTCCTCTCAATCGCCACAGCAACACCTGACAGAAGAGCTGCACACTGTGGAAAACGGTTACCATGACAACCCCACGCTGGAAGTGATGGAAGTGCAGCCCGAGATGCTGGAGAAGAAGATGGTGCTGAACGGAGAGTTCAATGACAGCTGGATGGTACCCTTGGACCACCTGTCGAAAGAGGACCACCCCGAAGAGGAGGACACCCACCTGTAAGGACAGGTGGAAGAGGGGCGCATCACAACGCCACAACAAATGAAACTATACCCACGCATCTTAAACTCTTGTCTCTCATGCCCTTGTAGCCAGGCAACACTTCCTCTAGAGCAGGTAACAGCGTGACATGTAGAAGCTGCTTGGTTCGATGCAGCAACAACTGTAAACTTCATGAAACATGTTTGAAAAATGCGCCAAATCAATCACTGTTGTGTTTATACTGCACTTTTTCTATATGTGTGACTTCCTATGGAGCACAACTTTTTTCATATACGTTTTTACATATATTTCTGTGCCTGCTGGGTTATTGTACTAACAAAGAGGTTGCACGCTGGCACCTGCGAAGTGTTTTCTTGCATCTGACGAAGGAGCGGGCAATATTACAAACCTATCACTTTGCATTCGCTCTTGAGGAACAGAGGTTGACCCCATCTGCGCTGACCATTGTAGTTACTAACTTTGAAATGGGATCAGGGGATACTTTAAAGCCCCCAGTGATTTAAAGATAGAGGCTGTGCACCTTACTCACAGAAGAAAGGGCATGGCCATAGAGATGCTGCTTATTCTGGGTGGACAAAGGACCGGTTTGAATCCAAAGTGCCTCATATTGACTCTGTTGTGTATGGAAAGCCAGAGGAGACAAATTCTTGTCCTTTAAAGTTATTCTGATGCAAAAAGGCATCATTTCTGTTCATTTGAAATCCTGTATCGGCTTTGGGTTTGCATAGGAGAACCATGAAATAATTTCTAGGGCCTGATTGTGGAGTCCAACGAGGCAAACCCTACATGTCTTTTTATGTTAGTGTGTTTTAAGTAATATTGTTACCCTGAAATCTAACTTCATTTTTCATGGTGACCTGCTCATGTTTTTCCCCTGTTGGACTGTACCATGTCATTATTGCTGATTGTAGTTGTTGTACAATAAACACAAGCTATAATCATGCCAAACTACTTTTTGCAGTGTTAGTTAGCAGATGTGCACCCATTCTCAGTCAGCTGAGCCACGCTGTAAATAGCTGCATGCTCTTTGTTTGTTTGTGAGGCTGGAGGGAGTCGGGTTATCGGACATTTAAACCCTCACAGCAGAACGCCATTTTAACACTTTTATTTTGAAATTCTTGTCAGTCAATATATATTTACTTTCACTTTAACCTATATTATGTACAAGTGAGTCAATCACACTGGGCTCTCCAGTCCAACCTATATGTGTTTGCTTTGACTGCTGTGAGTCTGTTTGTGTCTGCCACTTTACCGTGATCATAGTTGTGTATAGTTTTTCACCAAAGTACAATACCAGGATTTTATGTATTTATGGTTTGTTTGCTGCAGATGGCAAACAGCAGGGGTCTGACACACTGGAAGCTGTAAATCGTGGACGGTCTTGACTGTTGTACTGTTGTACCTGTTCAGGTGTGAAAATAAAGGGTTTTTCCCACTTCCGAGTGTTCCTTTGACATGAACCACACAAAGACAGCAGTAAGGAAAACTTGAACAAAATACAATCTTTATTCATTATATACAGTACATACAATGCAATACTACAAGGCTTTCTACACATTCACTGTAATCCACAGAGTGATCTTAGACTACCAGCTTTAAAACTCCTGAGTCCCACCCAAAGAAAGACACCAAGAAAAGTCATATTTGGCATTGTGTGTTCTTACAAAGGTGCTTTGAATTAGTCTTGAACACAAAACAAATGCTACAGCCAGTGTGGTGAGCCCTACATATTACCAAAATGTCATCACTTTTTAAAAATTCTTCACATTTCTCCTCCCTCGAAACACATTAACACAGGAAATGAACATTTAATAGTGTAGACAGTTACACTTCCTCAGTATGTGAATTTAAGCCACTTCTGCTGATCCCTGCTAACTGTCTGAAAGATTAGTAATACACGAATATATGGAGAAACAATGCGAGCATCTCCATCCTGGGAAAGGTTTTACAGAAGGAATAAAAGGGTGAACCAATGGGACATGTTCTTGTTCAGGTAAACAGTGAGGTGTCTTGGCTGAAATAACTGGATACAAATTCCACATTCATGTGAGATTTGTAGGTGGTGTATTGATGTCAGAAACTTAAAGGATCATACCTCTGTTTGTTCATCAACTTGACCACAAACACAGTAGGGCATTTGTTACAAACCATACATAGTTAAAGAACAGCCGACACAAAGCCTGCAAAAGTGTTAGAGCGAAGCAGCAGCTCGGCTGGCTCGTCTGTCCAAACGCTCAAAGACTTCAGTGATGAAATAATCTGTAAAACCAAACATCAGGCCTGAAACATCAAGTCAATGAAGATCTGCCAATAAAATGCAGTTGTTTTGGAGGCCGTCTCCACAGACCTGGCATCGCTCATCTCTACAGCATTGAAAAGCTCACAGCTTGCAGTGTTCTACAAAAATCGCTCTGGCCTTTATGGACACTTTCCTCCTCCATGACAACATAGCTCATCCTAGGTGTATACTGGTGAGGCTGAGTTAGGGGTTTGGCTGCTTAACAGGTGTCCTGACACCACTTTTGCATTTCCAGTTCATGCTAAAAAAAAATAAATAACCTGGTTACACAAAGATTGTAGAAGTGTTGCTGCTGAGAGTTTTGTGCTAAGTGAAGCTAGCTTCCTGTTAGCAGTGTATAACTCGATCAATAAATGTCAAATGTATTGTACATATATAGTGTGGTATCAATGTTCTGAGCCAATCAAAAATACACTGCTGAAAATATTACTATGTTGTGACTGACACTGACAGTACCATTGTCATAGCAGCGGGAATTCAATAGAAGCAGTTACATGCATCTCATGTCATTATCACGTTGTTTGAGGGTCAGGAACTTTTGTGGGGCAAAAACGCAGGTGGTGATCGAGTGTGCAATAACTTTACTCACTCCTTTCATGTTAGGAACCTGATCATGGAATGAATTTGATTTGTTCATATATTAACACAGAATTTTGGAGCTACAAAAAAAAATCCTGCAATTGATGGAGTGATGACAAAATCCAAGTTTGTTCTCCTTTTCTTTGAAGCACAAAGAGGAAGCAGCAACACGCCCGTGGAGTTTTGATGCATCAGCTAACAGTTCTCAAACACTAGGCCCCACAGCTTAAAACTTCAATTATGTAAGTTTATTAAAAAAATAAAAACAAACAAAAAACTTCTTAAGGTTTTTTAATTTCAAAATAAGAGCATTATCTATAATTCATGTGATTCAGTTGGCATCTTTGATTCAAACTCTGAGGAAAAAGGTTTGAAACATAAATTTGGCCTACATTACACGACTGTAAAAGAATCAACTCTTTTGTTAAACTGTGCTGTATGTCCTTTAAATCTCCCAGGAAGAAGTCTGTTCAAGTATAGCACACACTCGACGAACGGTGCTTAAGAGTCCCAGCAGCTGTGTCAGGGTGACTGCGTGTGTAGTGTTCTAATGCATCACAGTTATCAGAAACAAAGCATTGGAAGAAATATTTGTTGCTTTCAGTGATCAATGAATGCCAGTGGGACTGAAGTGAACAAGTTTCCTGTGAAATACAATCAGTGAGAGTCTGACTCAGTCAGGGAAGACAGCAAACAGGAAAGCTAGTCGGGAGTGAGCACCTGCATGAAATCCCTCAGAGTAGTTTGGTGACAGAGAAACTGCAGGTAGCGCAGCCAAACTACTTCAATCCATTTCAAGACTGCTACACATATCCAGCTAACCTGACCTTCGACATCCTCCAAAAGCATTTTACTTCTTATTTAAACTTCTCAGCTCAATGTTTTTCTTCCTTTTGTGAGGTTACAATCAGGTCTATATGTTAAACATTATAGTTGATGGGAAAGTCTCAGGTGTGTAATAAAAATAAGCTGAAGCAGCTGAGGATCAACTTTTACAAACTGGAGATGTCTCCATGATCTGATGATGCGCCTGTTTGCTAGCAGTTAATTGGACCAAAGAGTCCTCGGCGAGGGTAATCACACAATGAGAAGCTCCCAAAGCTTCAACATCTCTTTTTGCGTTGCATTCACACACAAAAAGAGCTGATGTGTGAACTACCAGCTGGCTGGCAGTAGGTACAGCGGCACCTAAAACCACAGCAGCTTATGATCAGAAAGATCTGGGTTTTGTGTGTTCATGACAACAAAGGAGTTTAAAAGGTGGAAAAGTTAAACCCGGCGGGTAAACATTATTTTGCCACCGGACCAATCGGCGTGCATTTATGTCACAGACGTTCCTCGGCTGGAACCTGAAAGAGAAGTTAAAAAGCCCCTAAAAAAACAGGGTGCTGAATGGGATCGTTTCTAGTTGCTGTCGTGTGCCCGATGAGTCACAGTTCAACTCTCAACAAAGAGTTAACTGCAGATCATGGAATCAGCACATCCAAGTCAATCACAGGAATTCAATCGACAGAAGATTAATTAGCAACGCCAGTTTGTGCTTCTTTTTTTAGTTGCCCTCCATTTTCTTGGGCTGAGCAACAGCTCATTGGTTATGTGATAATGAGATTAATCATGAAAATCATAACTGTAGCCCAGTTGGGTTATTTTCAGTACAGAAAAGTCAATAACCCAGACTTTTATATTCAATACAGTGCTGGTCCTGCTATAAGGGACACCGATTACAAGCTGGATGTTCCATGATTGTATATGACGAAGTGGGGCCGACTCATAATAAGACCAGAGTTTCATCCCACTGAAGGAACATGCTGCCAAACAGAGCTAAAAACACCTTTAGCTACTCTGCAAAGATCAAACTGGCACCAGCACCTCACTCGCACCGACTCGTTTAAACTCTTCTTAATAAGTAAGTGCTAAATGTAGAGCCACAAAGTTACTGGACCCTGATATTTTTTTTGTTTTTGATGCTTTTTGATAAGGAGGGGGGAGAAAGAGCATGACTTGACACAAGTCCAGGACATGTTGAGCAAACTCCTATATGTATATTTACATATTCTGTACATCCACTCAGAATTAAATGATAGTCCAATAATTTCACTGTTATCACCCAGTTTTACAGGGATAGCAACCAAAACTAATATATATATATATATATTAAACTTTATCTCATAGAATCATTCCTCTATTGTTCCTACGACGCTTAAAACTGGTGACTTTTTTCAGCCTGTGTGGCCGTCGCGGTCATAAATAGGGGCAGGTGCTGCAGGAAAGCGAGCTTACCAAATCATTAAAATGACAGTTCACATGTGGTTTTATAGGAGAAAAAAAACAACAACACAATCTTAACTTTTTAACAACTGGCCTCAGATGTCATCTCCTCAGCCGTTTGATGTAAACATGTGAATGGACATGTGTGGTTGAATATGAAGGATTCTGAATGCACAGATCGAGGAAGAGTCAGCAAAAAAAGACTGCAAACAAATGTGCAAATTTTTTTTGTTTAGCTTCAACAACAACCCAAAAAAACCAACAACAAAAAACCCAAAAAACGAGTGATGCACTGGGCTTGGCATGCTCCTGCAATCTTCATCAGCAAGACAACAAAAGGAAAAAAGCACACACGTGTGTACACACACACACACACGCACCCCTCAGGCTGTTGTAGAAATTTCACTTATTCAACAAGGACAGCAGTGTGTGTGTGTGTTTGCTGCCCTCATCGTCATGGTAATGCAGCCTGTGATAGCAGCAGATCAGTGGGGTGGAGGTGGATGAAGTGTAATCCCACCAGCAGGGGGCGTTCCAGAATAGAAAAATAACTGGTCTCTGTCTCCACACGGTGTGCGCGGGTGGGCGTTCAGTCAGTGCAGTGTGGCGAGCGGCAGGGTGGGAGGGGCTAGAGCGTGATAAGGTCTACCAAGTTGCCCTTAGGTGGAGTCATGCTGTCTGGGAAGAAGTTGACGAGCGTATCGAAGAGCTGTGTCCGCTGAGCGTATGTCTGGTCTATGTCTGAGAAACCTGAGGAAGAGAGGGGAGGAAAGAAAGACAACGGAGGTGAGGAGAGAGGAAATGGAAAACGTGTACTCATCTAATCCACCTGCGTGTACAGAGCAGAGCACGGATGGTTTCGGCTACTCGGACCGGGTCTAGAAAAGTCTGAACCTCAGTAAATGCTGATTGTAAACCATCTGTGTGGTTAAAGAACTACAGCATTTAGACTCAACGCACAGAATGAGGCTTCAGCACACAGACTCGCAAAGTAATCATTTAGAGGGACATATGGGTTTGCATTATCAGCTTTCTTTTGTTTATGTGATTTATTCTGTGAAAAACAGACAGGAAGCAAGAAAATATCATTTCAGCACCTTTATTGATGACTTTTGTCACAAGTACAAAAGAAGAGTTTGAACTGGAAACGCCTTAAATCAACGAGAGCAGGAAAACTGTGTCAACATCACTAGCCTGTTGTTTATTTATTTATTCTGCCTGGAAGGGAACACAGTCAACATGTAAACACATGTGCACTCACACATATATCTGCAGCTGGTTTTAGTCAGTTTACAGTAAATGCAGACTTTACTGATATCTAGTAATACAGCAGGATTTCTTCCTGAATGAGGACAGCGGCATGAACCTATGCAAGTTCATCAACCTGAACAAAAGTCCTGCCTTAAGTGAAATACTGAGGTTTCGCAGACACATGACTAGTAACCATGTGACGTTCACTTGTCCAGCATTTTGGACATGTGACCATCATGTAGCATAAGTGAATATTTCTCCAGACACACGGGCCTAACGAGCAGCAGTGAGGGGGAAAAAAAGATTATTATCCAACAGGCTGTGAGTGGCTGCTGGAGGTTGATGGCAGTCGCTGGTAAAGGACTGGTAAAGCTTCAGTCTCACAGGCCTGTAAACCAGTCAGTGATCCCATGGTAACCACCCGTCTCTAGGGAAAAATGCCTACCCCCAACTGGTTGGCAAATCCTCCTTGTGAAAGTCTTTTCTACAAGCACTGGCAATCTACTCTCTGCGCAGTAGTGGAACTGTGAAATGGAGACCATTTGCCTTCAAAGTTAAAGTTGTGCCTCAGCGTTGCAACCAACATGTTTCATTAAGTGCAGCTTTTACTCTGAAAACCTCTCCACTTGCAGTTTCTGTGACACTCGTAGTTGGCGAGTGTTTGCACATGACCATGAAAAACCACTGGCAGCTGTGGCAGCCTGCCAACAACCAAATCAGTCAGTCACTGGGAGTTTTTGGTGCAGCACCTTCTTTGCAGCCAGTTTCACCCAGCAACCTGTAAGAACTGACGCCAGCCAGATGGGGATCCACATTCGTCCCTAGTTTTCTACTCAAAGCATGGCACCGGAGACTACAAACACATAAAGCTGATATTTCCCATGTGTGCAGCGAGTGTGCTTTTATGAACACTGGACAGGTTCTTACCAAGAGGGATGAAGTCAGAGCTGGACTTGAAGAGTGCAGAGGGCAGAAGCTGGAACTGAAGCACACGGCACAAACGTCTGAGTCACTTTAACGTTCAACAGCAATGAACAAACAAACAAAAACTGATCAGACCGAGCTCCTGCTGCAGTAGGTGCTGCACCGGTCTGAATACAGATGAGGGCAGGATACACCTGAGCACACGTCTGTCTACACAGACTGAAACTACAAATTACAGCAGAGGCTTGACGTCTGCATGACTCACAAACCAGCACATGTTTAAAGTTTACACTAGTCTTTATGGACTCACTGGTGCTCACTTATCCCCAAGCCTCTTACCTTTTGTTTGTTTTTAAATATTGTCTTCAACCAGTTTTATTATATACACATATATGAATGAATCAAAAGACTGGAACGTATACAAAAGTTTAAGGGAAATCCTGTACCTCTTTGGTCTCATCCGGGTCTGTGTGGTCTACAGTGAGTGACAGGTCATTCTGGAGATACTTCAGTGCACTCAGTGGCTCTGACTGGGCTTTTTCTTCAAACCTGTGAAACCAACACACAGTGATGGCATGAATACCAACAGAGGAGGCATCCTCAATTCTCAAAGACGAGCCTTTCCATGACATTCCATCACCAAAGGTCCATCGTCAAAAGGTCCTAGACAGGATGTACTCATCCCTTCATACACAGATCAGCACCTCTGCATTGATCATGCTATTAAAAACATTTACACTTACTCTTTTCTTTTTAACTTTAGGTTTACAAATCATGGCATCACAGTCACAAAAAAAGCTGCACCAATTTATAACTATAAATGAAGCAATTAAAAAAACAAACAAACTTAATTATCGTTATTTTATCCTATGCCACCCTCTTGGTAAGAGTACTAGGCTCATAAAAGTGGCAGCTATCTGCTGCAACCGGCTGGGAGTGAGAAATAGTTTATAGGTGAAGTAATAAATAATACGAAAGCTTTTTTATTAAACACCAGATTCTTAGAACGTGAGAGAAATCCTGAAGATTTTACATTAAACCTGAAAAATTGTTCACTTCAGAGATGGAATACTTACTGAGCATTATTGCTACAATTCTAGGGCAAAGGTTTAATGTATACACTACACTGATAGCTGCTGGTAAGTGTTTTAAAAGGCGCAGACCTGTATTTTCTGATGAGGTATCTGCAGTGGCGGAGCAGGTATTCCTTGGAGGGTCGACACAGTTTGAGGGACCAAAAGTCATCTAGGCGCATCTTAGGAGAACAAGACTTCCCAGGGTTTCCCCCAAACAAGTAATGCACCTGGAAACACACAAACAAATATAAAATACATTTATTATTCACTCTTTAGTATGTTTTAGATATGTGGATAAGATAAATCTGCCTGTTGGTGTCTGGAGTATGAATAAAACACATCACTCCCATCTATTGCTGTTTGTTGTATTTAGCTTCTAAAATACATTTTGATCTTCTCATCAAGCTGTAGGCAAGAAGGCAAAAGAACCAGGCTGTATCTGGGACAGCCTATATTAGGCTTCATTCCATTCCCCTGTTCCACAGTTAATCCACACCTCCTTTACATTTACCTGCTGTCTTTTTACACAGGAAGTCTCACTTTTACAATAAAGTTTGAAGCATTGCAAAAAAAAAAAAAAAAAAAAAAAAAA
>VUQG01036058.1:0-11436 GCA_015106755.1 Etia nguti
AAAAGAAACCAAACCCTAAGAACTAATACAAAATCAGAAGAAACTAGAAAATAATAACAATAAACTCAAAACGCTGGGTCAGTGACCCTGGACCATGACAATATCTGTGAGCTGCTGCTTGGTTTTCTCTGCTCTGACTTTCTGTTTTTGGCCACGATCACAAAGTTCAGTACAGATGTGACCTCTCCATCTTCCTGGTTTGTCCTTTGATCCAAACACCTGTTTTTGATACCTGGATTCATGAAGATACACTCCTGCTGCCATTTACTCTGTTAGTGATCATGTTGGCAGCTGTCAGCACGTGACTGCAGCATCTGTGTTGTTGTCAGAGTTTGGAAAATAACACATTAACTTTAGAAAACACACTACTTTAAAAGTAGAACAGAAAAAACTCAAATTGCTCAAATAATTATTTTTAATGTGCTATAATTTTTGTGTTCATTGAGATCCAGACATCTCCATCATTGAACTGAGACACTAAGGGATTCAGATAGTCCACTTTGGTATTTAAACTAACTGCCTGTATGTTAAGCTTCTGCCAACTCTTAACTCTCTTGGATATCCCTGAAATGTGTCCCGCACTGTTGAACAATTTACAAAGTTTTCATAGTTTCTCTTCATAAAGGAGTTCTCCTGTTATTTCTGTATCAGAGGGATGGTGGAGGAGCAGACAGTTGCCGTCATTTTGGAGGCAGCAGATGTGTGAGGGTCTGTGAGACTGCCACAGATTTTGACATGATGTTTTATCTGCTCCACATTCTCAGCACTGAACATCCAGAGAACTGCAGGTACACATTTAAGGAAGTCCAGGAAGATTTGAGAAACATGTTTAAACTGAACGTAGGTGCTTTTTGTTATTTTATTTGTTCAATATTTTTCAGTTACAGTTCGATTAGATTTAGGCAACAGAATTAGTCGCTTATATTTAGGGTAGTTTTATTAAATCTTTCACTTTCACAAATGTGAAAAACCTGTTTAAATAAATCATCAGTAGTTTTACAGTTTCGCAGGTCAGGTTTAGGTGAGACTTCATGCTTTTTTCACATCTTCCCCCTGAGCTGTAATAATTTACATGATTGCTGCGAGCTCAAACTGTTCTCTGGAGAAAAAATGTCCCACTCCTCAGATGTTTGACTGTTCAGCATATTTTGGGGCAAAATTTTGGTCAAAAACGTTCTTTCAACTTAATATTTTGACTTGTGAGCACCTAAATGGTAATGTAAAGTTCTGTGTTTGCACAGCATTTTTTAAGAAGCTGAGTACACTTAAAAAAGCTGTGCAACTTACAAATTAGATGCTTAGATGTTAGATGAATGAAAAGGTGCTTATGCTCTGTGAAAATGATGACAGCTGACAGATTACTCCAACTTAAAAAATGAAAACAAAAACAAAAAACAGAAGTTCTTGTTTGTGGTCCTGACAGATTTGTGCCTAAGGTAATTAAAACTCTTGGTCTGATTGCCACATTTGCTACATCTTCTGTCAGCAACACATCATCTATCTCTGGTTTGTGCTTGTTTTCAGCCCTTAAGACATAATGCCAAATTAAGTCCCATTGTGTCACGCTCTGACCTGGAAATTGTTATTCATGCTTTTATTTCATCATGCTTCGATTACTACTACTATTACAAAAACTTTTTGGAATCTCTGCAGGTTGCTCAGAACATTGTGGTGAGGCTTCTGACTAAGTCTTATTATTAACTGCCACACAGTTGCTGACCCGGCTGTTAAATTCAGAGTCCATGGTGCATTCTGATTCTGACCTTTAGAGCTCTTCATGGACAAGCACCTCATCAGTAAACTTTTACATCCGTATGTCTGCTGGCTGTGTGTCACAACATTTACAGCAGTGGCTCCCAGACTCTGGAAATCTCTCTCAGAGCTTGAGATCTGTGGACTCGATGGTGTTTTAAAACACAACCAAAAACTCATATTTTTAAACTTATATTTATTTAACTCATTTTTTAATGATGTGTTATTTTGCTGTAAAGCACTTTGTGGTGTTTGTCTTAAAAACTGCTGTAGAAATAAAATTTTAATTGCTAGACTTTTTATGTTGGGTCTACTTGATTTATTGTGAAACAGTAGATCAGAGCCAGAAACAGGCTGATGTTGATGGTTCACACTTTTTTTTTAGCGCAACTGTACAAAATCATAAATTGTGTACAACAACTCTTTACATTTTGAAGTCATATTAATCCAAACGGGCTTCGTCACTGTCTGTGCCATTCTCTCTAAAAGTGGTAAAAGCTTACTCAAATTAATGCGTCAGGATTTTAATGTTCAAAACACTGAACCCAAAAACTGTTCAAAGATTGTTTCAGTTTGTTGCTGCATGCTTTTTGAAAGATCTACTGCAAACAAAACAGAAACATGTCTGTTTCTATTTTTATGGTTTTTGTTCTGCTTTTCTTACTACTTGCTTAATACCTAGATGCTTTTCTATGTATAAAAAACTAACAGTAAATTATT
Organism: Etia nguti; assembly: GCA_015106755.1. NCBI lineage: Eukaryota > Metazoa > Chordata > Actinopteri > Cichliformes > Cichlidae > Etia > Etia nguti. Next base: position 2,473 of record VUQG01036058.1, read on the forward strand.
TATACAGTTGTAATACTCTTTATTTCAGTAGTGGAGCACATCTGTCACACGCATGTTTGAATTGATATTTGTTTCTAAGGCTGTTTCATCACAAGTTTAGATTATTTGACTATAACTGAGCAAAATGATCGAATTTCTGAATGAATTTAAGAACATATGTAATTTGACCATCTTCAGTTCTCACATGCTGTTTTCAGCTCTCTCTTCTGTGATGTGTCTTCTCTTTTATTCATTCTTGCTATCTCTCTCCTTCACTTATTCTCTGATGAATTTTGAATTCTGTCATTTTTCACAGAGTTAAAGTCACAGAGTTTCACAGAGTTAACCTGTATGAGCCAACCTGTACGGTGTGCAGAAGAACACATGGATGGGAATTACTGATGCAGTTATATTGTGGTAAAACAAGACTTTAAACAGGTAGGAAATATTTCTAATTTGTTTTTAATCTGACAATACTGTGCTGCTCCTGCAGAGTTACATGATTAAGTTATTTTAGTTCTATTAAACTAAAGTGTTAAACAGTAATTTTATACTTTTACTTGAAATTTCCAGGAAAAACAAACTACCCAAATTACCTTTGTGCTTACATTTGATTTATGCTCTGTATAATGCACTATAATGCTGCTGCTTCTGCCGGCACCCTGATTCAATAGATTCACACTTTTCTTGTGTCAATGACAATAGCTCATTGGAAAAGAAGAATGGAAAATGCCCTTCATTTACTTACATTTGTAAATGGTGCTGCTGGCATCGATAAATGTTCAGTATTTTTTCCATTGTCATCAATATTACCACAAAATGTCTTAAAGTTTTCAAACTATTGTGCTTGAGTCCCATTAACTAGAGCAGATTTGATTGATATGCCAGTGTTGTATATAACACACCTGAGGGAAGAAAAACATGAAAGTGATCTGATGTTGCAGAGCTGTACGACTGCTCTCGTGTTCATTGTCTCTAATTTAGTAAAAACCTGAAACGCCGCAAATTCATCAGCTCACTTAAAAATACTTTGACTGTTTGCATCTGTCTTGTATTGTAGCTCCCCTATGGGCTCTGAAAGGTAATCTAAATACATATTTCATGAAGTTACCTGCAATAATAACTGTGTTGGATTTACTAACACTGTGCACTACAGTAAACCTTTCAGGGTCATGTAATGAAGGTAATGAAGAGGTGCAAAAATTTTGAAGGAGAACATTTAAATAAATCATCAAAACGCAGTTCAACAAAATTTTAATGCTAAAAAAGTGTGTGTTATTGTGGTTATGGGATTTGTTATAGGAGTGTTCATTTATTTGGAATGAGAGGGGAAATCAGAGAGAGTGGCAGATATATGGAAAACTGGGATTTTATTGAAACCAACCAGAACTCAACTCAACTGTACAGTGTTTCAGATTTGTAGTCAGTTTCTGTACAGAGATCGGTACAAAACTGAAGCGTCTCTGCACAGCTGTTCTCACCAGTGCACACACACTCAGCTATTTTCATGCTTCTTTATTAAAATCTCTCTATCAGAGTCATACACACCAAATAGAAACCACCCATCCATCCATCCATCCATCCATTTTCTACCACTTATTCAGGTCCAGGTCACAGGGGGCAGCAGTCTTAGCAGAGAAGCCCAGAGTTCCCTCACCTCAGCCACCTCCACCAGCTCATCTGAGACACAAGTCCTGGGTTTGCCCCTGGTGGGACATACCTGGAACATCCGCCCAGAAGGCGTCCATGAGGCATCCTAGTCAGGTGCCCCAACCACCTAAACTGGCTCCTTTAATAGTTACATTGTGTTGATTATGAGTGATGTTAATTTATTGGTTGCCCTTTGGTGCCCTCTAGTGGGATTTACCGCACTGTGCTGCCTGGTGTCAGGTCGCTTTTCCTGAGTGTGCTTTGTTGTAGGTTCTTTAAAAGATTTGAACAGACTTCAGGTCTGTTTGCCTTTACCCGATACCTGTGCTGACTGCAAATGTCCTTATGTTTTTCTTCTATTTTGCTCCCTGACAGACAGATTTAAATCCAAACAAATGAACGAAAAAGCATTTTCATGTTTTTTTTTTTAGTGGGTTTCTATAGTTTTTTTTTTATATGAATGGAAATTTGACAATTTTTAAAGCTGTAAAAGTTACAAGTAATAAAAATGTATTTCTAAATAAGTAGTGAAAATGTTGGGATTGTATTCTGTTGTATTTACCTGTGAAAATGTGGCATCTATTAAAATCAGTTATTTGTTTTATGTAAAAGAAAAGGCAAGTTTGTAGAGTCAGACATACTACACCTTGTTTTTGTGAATGAAAAAAATTGTATAAATTATTTTTCTCAGTACTGAGACATCATCTGATCATTCAATCAAAGAGCAAAGCAGTAACATTCATTCTATTCATCTATCACCTTTGCTCACATGTCCTGAACTAAACCGATCATACTTCTGTGAAGTTGTTCTTTAATTGCATGAGTTGTTAGCGTGCTTGCTGCTGCATGCACAGGAGTGTGTAGCGTTGATCACAGTGGGACGTAGTGGTGAAGATGATTAGAACATTATAGGAACAAGCACAACTGGACCATGCGTTATTGTATAATGAGACAATGTGATATAGAAATAACATCACAGGACGTAGCCTGGCTCCAGAACCCCAGTCATCCGAAAGTCAAAGGTCTGGTTCACCAACACTCATATTCATGTGGCCCTCTGTGATCTAGGCGTGCTGATAGTTTTTAATACAATACAGGTGTGGAAATTTGTTTGATACGTAGTGTTCATGTGCCCATGTCATACAGGCTGCTTTTGTCCACGAAGCCAACAACCAACTAGATCTTTTTCAAATCAATTTGAGGTTAAAATTACAATAAAGGAATACTTTACACAGCCCACCTTTAAAGAAGGTAAAAATAGCATACAGGAAACCGAATATGTGTCTTGTTTTATATCTTTGTTTAATTTCATGTGACCTGTCCAGGTACTAAAGGAGCAGTTTTTCTAAAATCCACAGCTACATCTTACATACATCTTTTCTGTTGATGTCCAATAACATGCACTGTTATTTCAGTATGCCAGAAGTCAGAGTTAATTATAAGGCGGTTACTCTGCAGCAGCTTGTTTCCATTAATAATTTGAGAAGAAGAGCACAGAAACACATCATCTCAAACACACACTCACTCACGTGCACACACATGATTGGCCGATGACACGGCCGATCTGTTGCTCGGTCACAGACATTTATTTGACCCTTTAGTTCGGTCAGGTGGAGCATGTGAACTAACTCTCCCACAGAGAGTCATCAAGAGAGTGTGTTTATCACACCAAAATGTGTGTGTGTGTCGTGGGAAAGGTCAAAGTCAGCAGTGGGTTCAGTATCAGGGTTCACCACACAGCATCGCTTCTAATCTCAGAAACCTGAAATCATTCCTGGTTCTTTCTGTTCTTCCTGAACTCATGTGAGCAGCTCGCACACAGCTGGCCCTGCTGCACCTTTGATTTCACTGCAGGGTGGAAAAAGGAAGGAAGAAAGTGGTACAGCCTGAGATTTGGTGTCTACTGAATCACATGAAGAGCTGTCAGTCAGATGGACGCCAGTTTAAAGACTGTGCATGGATAAAATAATGCACCCTAAACATGAATTCTCTAACAGACCAGCAGGGGGCGACTCCTCTAGAGTCTGATTGTATAGAAGTTAACAAAATGACCCTACTTTAACTGTAACCTCATTAAACAGTTTCCCGATGTTTACTGTCTCATTCTCAAGTTTGAGTTCTTATTAAGTACAACATGTTGTTCATTTTGTAAATTAAGGCCCCATCAGAGTGAAATACAGGACATGCCTTCACTGTGGCTTACCTAATTGGTCATATGAGCATGCAGTGGCCTCGGTTTCACCTTCAGCTCCACCCTTTGCTCGTTACATCTGGCTGCAGTGTCAACCACAAAATCACAATCTTTCGGAAGTGTCTAGACCTACCCATAAAAAAATTAATAATGCAGTTAGCTTTGTTCATTATCCTTATGGAAATTCTATTTGTGCCTGACAGACAAATATGACTATAACAGAAAAGAATCAGAATCAGAATACTAAGGAAATTATGTAAGACACCACAATTACACACATTACTAACAAAGTGCTTCAAAACAACAGCTTTACCACCAACAAAAATACCACATGGTAAACATGACATACACCTCATATCACCTGGATTTTTAAAAAAAATGTTGTATTGCAATAACGCCTGCATGCATTTCACTGTCCACTCAGCACCAGACCACAGAGACTACCTGGACACAGTGATCATAGGTGCTTACCTGAGATCATGCCAAACAAACAAACAAACAAACAGAAAAGACAGTGAAACAAAATAAAATATTGCAGTTATATTTGTCAGGAGGACGCATACTTGACACCAACGAATGCTAATGTTGATCCATAAATGATGGTATGTAAATTCCTTCCCTCACCCCAACCGATCACGGCAGATGGCCCCGCCCCTCCCTGAGCCTGGTTCTGCCGGAGGTTTCTTCCTGTTAAAAGGGAGTTTTTCCTTCTCACTGTTGCCAAAGTGCTTGCTCATAGGGGTCACATGATTGTTGGGTTTTTCTCTCTATGTATTATTGTAGGGTCCATCTTACAATATGAAGCACCTTGAGGTGACTATTGTGATGTGGCGCTGTATAAATAAAATTGAATGGAACTGAATTAAATAAGCAGCTGATTTCTTACAGTATATTATTATTTGTTATGTTGGGCATTTTTCTCTCCGCTGAAAATAATTGGACAAAATCAGACACTGCAGGTTAAAAACTGTTCACAAAGCTGCAGCAACATCAGCCTGACGTGGGGCCAAACAAATTCACTTTAATTTCATTCACAAAATACAGCAACACAACACGGCACAACAAAACAGCAGGAGTTATGAATTTAAATGCAGTGAGAGAATCAACAGTCTCAGGTCAGCTGGCTCTGCAGTTACAGCCTGGTATGAGCTCGTACCCTCCACACAGGCGCCTCCTGGCAGCCCTTTCTCAGTCCGAGCCTTCTGCTGGCCTCTGTGCTCCCGCTTTGCTCTGTACCGCCTACTCCTCAACTCCTCCTCTCCGGTCCGACACCAGTCAGCCTCCTGCGCTGCTCCTTATCTTATCACAAGTTCCTTCAGTCCTTCATGTCTCCTCATTTGATCCAAATGTGTGCATGGTTACCAAAACAGTTATCTTCAGAATGCAGCAGGATGACTGATGTAAATACCTGCTGCATATTTTTAAAATGTAAAACATGCTTCACTTTGTTAGATTAAATTAAAACGATTCATATGCAATAACAAGGTGAAATAAAGGTGAGTAAAGTGTGCTGGAGAGAAGGAGGAAAACACACAATATTCACACAGTAGTGACTGCTGTCAGTGTCAGTGAGTGGTCTGTCAGAGCTGAGGAGGAGAGTAAAGGAGACACAGCAACTATGAATATCTCTGTCAAGATAAAAACCCAGTGAGCAGATTTCTGATGCACTGAATGGAAAACAAACTGTTGGTTTGTTTAGACCACAGTTTGTTTTAAAGTAGAGGTTAAAGGACCTTAGTCATTAGAATGACAATAAAAAGCAAATAGTGAATATGAAATTATGGTCAGAGTTCAAAGAAACTGATTTTAAAAAGGAAACAAAGAAAGTTTCAGTTTCTTCTTCTCTAATCTCTGATTTTTGTGGCTAACCAAGGCGCCATCACTAAGACTCAAATATGTCTTTAAATGACAGATTCAATTTCCTGTGACCACCAGAGGTCACCTGACAGTATCAATGCATCAATGTGCTGTAACAAGCTGCTACATAAACATTTAGTTTTATGAGACGACAGTTCATTCAGCCTTTCTCAGGCTGCAGATCACAGCGGTGAGGTGTTTTTCAGCTAAAATCTGAAATTCTCTGTTAGTGTGAGACACTGCTGGCTGTGTGCTCGTGTGAGCTGATTTGCTTTTTGTCTCAACCACATAAAGTTAACGCAGTCTGAACAAAAGAGTTTAAGACACGAACAGCAGCAGCGTGTGTGTAAAATGACTTTGGCCCTGTGTGTGTGTGTCACTAACCTTCCTGGGCAGTATCCCTGTGGGTCGACGCCTCCTGACAGGAAACGGGTTCACTTTCAGAATCAACAGTCCTGCTTGAATACATCTATACCTACACACTGCTGACCTGAAGCCTTGACATACATCCCAGTGTTGACCGCGCCCTCAATATAAAAGCAGAACCTCACCCAGCCAGAGGTGTTGTGCTTTTAGTAATTATACAGTATTAATGAGTGAAAGTTTTTGCTGTGAAAATGTTTTGTTTTGTAATGTTTACATTTAAATTGTGTAGTATGTTTAGGTAGTGATCCTTTATGATCAGCAACAATATTTTCTTACTGATCATTATACATGTACAAGCCACTGCAATTTTTTTGGTGTTATTCCACAGGTCAGGCTTTTTTTTTGCTGAGAAATTTTTATTTTTCTGGCAGTACTCAGAATAAACACACAAGAATCATAAGCTAATGAAAGTTAGGGCACGATTTGCTGGGTAGGGGGGTGGAGGGGTGTCTGCATGTCCCTCCTTCTACTTAATTATTTTTTATCCCCAGTGAACATAAAATGTATTCTCTTGAATGACACTGAGATAAATGACACTGATTGGTGGGGGGATGGTCATGATCAATATCCAATTCAACTTTTCATCAAGTCACTAAGCACCACTGTGAAAAATATCACTAACTAAATAAAAGGTCAAAGGTCATCACAACACACACATGCATATTGTCTGGCAGTGGTTAGTATTTCACAGAAGGGCTGATGTTGAGTTTTGTGCTTCCTGAGTTTAAATTGAAGGTTTTTCTGATTACAAAGAGGAGAAAATGAAAAAAGAGAGAAATGTCGTGATCCTTCTTCCACCAGGAGCAGAACCTTTGTCCTACCATGTGTGTGCGTGTGTGAGTGTGTGTGTGCGTGCGTGTGTGTGTGTGTCTGTAGGTGTGTGTCTATGATTAACTCTGCTTTACAGTACCTGTACCTAGGAGGGGGCGTGCCCACCTGTTCCTCGTCACCTGCACTTTATGTCCCCGGCTCTGCTCGTCGCTCGTCATCAGTGCAGTTGAACAGTTCAGGCCAGAGTTTCTAAAAACTCGCTGTAAGATCAAAACCTGCTGAACGTTTCCAGCTCCGTCCTCCAGTGAGTCTTTTCTACGTTAGTTGATAGTTTTGTTGTTTAGTTTTGTTTTTGTATGCTGTTGTTGTTGTTGTTTTCAGATTTGACTGATGACATCTTCATGCAGTTTTAACCAGGCTACAAAATAACTCCACATATAGGTGGAGATGGCTGAGTGGAAAGACTGACTTCATTTCACTTTGAGTTTGCGTTGAGTTTTTTTTCCCCCCAGTTATTATTTTTATTCTTTTAGCTTTTTGGTTTTTTTGCTTCTTTTAAAGTATTTTTTCCATTATTAGTTTAGATTTTCTCTGGTTTTGATTTTAATTGACCTCAGTAAAATTTGGGGTCATTAAACCAAACATGGTAAATGGCCTGTATTTGTATAGCGCTTTACACTACATTCAGTCATTCACCCATTCACACACACATTCACACATGACAAACAAAATGTGATCAAAATTTTCTTGCTGACACGGTACGACTGAGCTTTGGCTTGATCATTCTGTTTTATTCATCCAAACTGCCCAGTTTTCCAACTTAGATATAAATGTTCCTGTGACATCTGTTTGCCAGATGACAGCGTGCACCTTCTGCACCCGAGAGACAAACTGGCACTAACAAGAGTCTCCTCCATGTTAATTTTTAAATCTTTCATTCCTGTTGGCTGTTTGTAAAACAGCAACTCTGAGATTTACAGGTATCAATAAAAAAGGTTCACATTATCTCAGAAACACAACATCTCAGTGATCAACAGCAACTGTTCTTCCAAAACTTCACAACTGACCCTCCCCCAAAACCAGCTGTTATGTAACAATGGCAGAAGTCAGTCTCACCACCAGCGAGCTGTTGTATGCTTGGATAACACTCTCAGTGGGTATTTCCACATCCTGGGGATTTTCAGAATCGCAGCAGTTTGAGACTTGTTTGACTGTTTGATGATGATGATGGATTATATCCGCCGTGAGCTCATAAAGCATTTTTCACAACACGGTACGAGGCGTTTAATGTCTCCAGAGGCTCGTAAATTCTTTCAGCTCACAGTCTCGCTCTGCACACGACCCCAGACAGTCTGGGTACCTGAGGTAACTTCCTCTGATATACACACTGTTACTCAAACACATAAACACATGCAGTTATACTCTATGTACACATGACAAGGAGCGACTTCCAGAGCTGGAAAATTAAGCCAAACCTGAAGTTTGGGGCCTAATGGGGATGGCTTAATAGCAGGTGACTGCTGTATCTATACCCTTTGGGGGCATTTTTATGCAGTTAGATGACAAATAATATGGCTTCCTATGAGATAGGCCATCCAATAAAGTTTGTCCTCCAGTTTTAGTGAGTGAAACTTGTACTTGTAGAGACTGCAGTATTGTTTCACCTGTTCATGCTGTTGGCAAACTGATATATTTAATCATGTTGAGAAACATAAAAAAAATCAGGGTTGTAGATGTTGTTTATTTGCTAAAATATAAAAAATTGTTATTATTATGGTGAAATTAAAATCACAGGATGCTTTTATAAGGTGTTGAAGGTGCATACATATATACATACAGTGGCTTGCAAAAGTATTCGGCCGCCTTGAACTTTCCCACATTTTGTCACATTACAGCCACAAACATGAATCAATTTTATTGGAATTCCACGTGAAAGACCAATACAAAGTGGTGTACACGTGAGAAGTGGAACGAAAATCATACATGATTCCAAACATTTTTTACAAATAAATAACTGCAAAGTGGGGTGTGCGTAATTATTCAGCCCCCTTTGGTCTGAGTGCAGTCAGTTGCCCATAGACATTGCCTGA
>VUQG01036059.1:2500-16183 GCA_015106755.1 Etia nguti
TAACAAAATGTTAGCTACCTTTCAAAGACACGGTTTGGAATCATAGTTTAAAAAGACCTCATGTGTTGTCTCCAACACAAGACAGCTTTGCTGAGAGGAACCAAGACTTTTGAGTTTCTTGTTGTTAGCTTGTCGTTTCACTGAGCCGACGGCCGAAAATGCACTTCAGGTGTGGTTGCTGCTAGTGATTGTTGCCATGATTACGCATCATCACCGCCACAGAGCTTAAGTAAGGCCTTACGGTAGTCACCGCTGGTGTCTCCCTGTAACAAACAAAGACGGGCACAATTTAGGAGGAAAGGCAAACAGTATCAAGGTGTCTATGGCAGTAAAAATATTTTGTGTGTGTGTGTGTGTGTATACCTTGATCATCGAATGCAGAGAGCAGGCGAACAGCCTCCTGAAATCAGCTCTGATGTCCAACAGGTCCACCTCACTGCGAGTCACCATCACTCTGATCAGGGTGTTATCGTCAGAGCCTGCACCCTGAGTCGAAAACACACACTGCAGTGACCAAACACCTCACAAACATCAACACACAACAAGCACAACTGTAAAAGATACATGAATAACTCCATAGTGATAAGTCAAAAGCATTTTTGCCTCCAATATGTCATAAACCCATTTTGACAGGTTAAACCATCACTGGCAAACATGCACCGATTCAGATAGCCTCGCTTCAAGCTGCCAAACCTGTCTGTCCTCTTACCTTCATGGCGTAGTACAGGGTTTCAGCGAAGTAGGCAGGAACACTCCTGGCACTCTTCACTGTACAAAACACACGCAACAGAAAGCAAAATCATCACTGTGTACTTATGAGTAATCAGACTGAGTGATGACCTGAACCGATGTGCAAGCATGATTAGATAGATAGATGGATAGATAGATAGATTAGATAGATAAGATAGATAGATGTAAATTAGCATTTATGATGAGTAAAAAGTGATGATTATTAGTCGCTAAAAGTGGAGGACTGGGATTAAATAAGCTTGTGCCTCTTCCTACTCCTTTTTGAACATTTAATTTATTATTTTATCATTTTCCTGATGCTTTGTTTTTTAGGTTGTTGTTGTGTTCTTTTAGGGAGTCATCTAGAGGACATACCAACAGCAAGGAGGAGGTCCTTCAGGTTTCCAGATGTTTCTCTCTTGATACTCTCCTCCATCTCGTATCCAGACAGCTTCATGTAAGCGTCGAATACTGGAATGCAAATAAAGTTCGGAATGAGTCTGACGTCAGTGTAGCTATACGGCTTATCTGCCGTTTCAGTAAAGCTCAACCCACAGTGTGTAGGGAAAGTGTGTACGACCAAATAAGAACCTGTGACAGTAAGTGGAGGTGAGTAAACTTCAAATCAAAGCTGGCTTCAGTTGAATCCTGTCATATATTCATGCTTCCTTTAGCCAACACACAACTGACATCACTGGCTGCAGATGTAATTTGTTTCAGAGTGCAAAACACTGTCCACACCCTGGACCACTCAGTCATCACACCCACTCATACAAACTCTTGTCTTTTTTACCCCACACTCACAAACCTTTCCTGAGGTGTTCTGCACTCCGATTACCCAGGATGGTAACAAAAGATTGTTCATCAGTGCCATACTTCTGCTCTCCTGCCTTGAAGAGGGCCTAAAAACAGAAAATGACACATTATGCATGTTATTATTTAAGGCGTGTTCTTTTGATCACAGGGAGAAACAGCTAAATTTATAGTGTCTATGGCAGAGCTACAGGAGAAAACTTGAAAAAACTACACATTTTTACTGTAAACACTACAGGAGATAATCCTGCTTTCATATCATATGAGCTCTATTGTAGAGATGAGACACATTTCCACCAAGTCCAGGATTTAGTGGTGATTTCAATAGATAATAGTACATGAAGCCATCGTGGGAATGTGATGAGCTACAACAATGATTAGGATTATGGAAGTCTTACAGGTCCAGAATGCACATTTTTGAGGACTACCAAGTCTGAATACCTCAGATCCTGCTGCACTGATACCGAGTCTCTGCACTACACCCAGCATGCTGTTGTCAGATCCAAACCTCTCTGAGCTTCACTTTGAAGTAATTTCCACGTGACAAAAAAGATTTGCAATAGAAATCACACCTAGACACATTTCACTAAGCCATCTATGATCAGATTTGGCAGTAAAAACTCCAGAGAGGAAAAGAGCTGAGCCTAGTAAAAATTCACAGGAACTTTTACTCTTAGCAAAAACATGAAAACATTGCAAGGGACGTTTTGCTCATGTTGTCCAGCAGAGGGCGTCAAACCATCTTTACAGACTAACTAAACACCTGATCAAACACATGTGATGGTCATGCCCTGAGACTAAAAACAAAGAAGCCGCTGATGATGTGGAACGAAATATTTAAAAAAGCCTACCTGAGCGTCACTCTCGATGCTTTCCGCCTGAATCCCCGTCTGCCTGTTTGCCTGAGAAGGGACAGAACATTTTAATTAAAGAGAGGAGAGGAGAGGAGAGGAGAGGAGAGGAGAGGAGGGGATTACATTTACCTGAAGAAGAACAACCAGAAGTCTTTTGAAGTGACCTGAAGTGTCACCAGCTATATCTTCCTCCAGGTCGTGATCATACTCTGAAGGAAACACAAACTGTAATACTCAATGCCCTTCCTCACATGACCCCAAAGGGATTTGTGTCTCCTCCCAGAATCGAAACAGGTGTCTTTTACTTCTTAGCACGTTGAATGTGCTTCATTATAAGTGCACTAAAATTATATTGAAACAATTATCAGTGTGAAAAAACACTGTCTGACTTGTGTGTGTGTCTGTGCAAGTGTTACCCTGTTTGTAGGCAGCGACTATTTGCTTCACCTGCTGAGATGTTCTGGAGGCAAGGATCTCCACCAGCACTTTCTCATCTGTCCCTGCCCCCTACAGGCCAAAGTGGGAAATGTCACTGATGCCGCCTGAGTTTGAAGCTGCTATCGCTGCTAAAGTTTCTGTCTGTACATGAAGATCAGGGCGTGAGACTTCTTATCAGTTTATATCTGTCACTGGCGCACATACCTTGATTGCATTGCGAAGTGATGTCACATCATAAGTAATGGGTGAAGTCATCAGAGCCACGATCAGCGTCTCAAATTTCCCGCCCAGCTCTCCTTTCAGGTTATCTATCAGGTCCTGACGTGGAGATACACAATATGCACTTTAACGAGGTGTAGATCACCATAAATCCTGAGTGTGAATGTGAAGCAGTTGTGTGGCCTAAAAACTTTACTAGGGTAACTTTCTAGTATCGTCAAATACTTTGAAGCCTCATTGTACTTAACCAAAAAAAAACAAAACAAAAAAAAATTGCAAAATATACTTAGATTCAGATTAAGGCTCGAACAGCTAGCCTGGCTCTGTTCAAAGGTTCAGTAAACCTTTGTGTTAACGTCGAGCTAATTTTAAACAAAATTACGCTTGTTGTATCAGCTTTTACGTCAAGCTGTGCCAACACAACAGTAGCTAGCGGCAGCTTTGTTTATTGCACATTAAAGTATTGTTTTGCAATCTTAATGCACTGTCAGCTAACTCTATAACCTGTATGGTGAATAGAGGTGCAGATGTGAACCTTTTTGTGCAAAACACTCTCAGTATTGAAATTCGCTGTAACTACTAATCTTCACTAATTGATTGACTGATTGTTTGATTTTTTTGGCACCGTGGGTCCAGGTGTAAACACGTCAGATATATCATCATCACCTTTAAAGTTAATATGGCAGATTTGTTAAACTAGTTCACACCCCTAGTTCAGTATTTCTGGTCTATTGCTAGGTAAAATGATGACATCACATATGCATTTTGAAAATTTTGACATGTCTTTGTTGTGAAGCTAAAATTACATTTTTATTACACATTGCAGGTGTAAACAATACAAATGGGTCATTTTTAGCCTGTTGGCAGATGGTTGCTAAGCGAAACAATGACATCATAATATCTGATATAGATAAGAGCCTTAGGCGCAGATGCAACAGGTTTGGTTGCTCCTGATCGTGCAGCAGGAAATCACAGGCAGGCAGAGATGTCGTGTATTGTAGTAAAACCGCTGACTAAAGACCTAGAGCAACATTACAGGGATAAATAAATATTTACATAAACAAAGCTGTGATTTATTAACATGAAGGTATAAGCGATTTAAGATAATCATATTTCAATAATAAAAATATAGGAAAATTTGGGTTTTTTTGTAGTTTCTAACATTTTTTTTACTACTGGTGCACTGTGGATGACCGATTTCAGTTCTGTTTAGTATCATCCGCATTTTAGAGTCGAAGAATTACAGAGGTTTGGAATTATAGATAAAGCGCCAAGACTGCGAAGATCCTCCAAATTCTTGAAATTAGTCTGAGTGAGATTGGAGTGGTTTAAAGCGGGGCAGTGTGCCTTTGGCCCACAGCTTTGCTCGGCTGTAGCAGTGGGACAGTTAAACTGAAGGTGTGACAGATGTGCTCGACTGAGGTAACAGCTGTCCAAGAGGTGTTCGGACCTTGCCATACAGAGTTTTGTAGCTGGCCTTGATCTCCTGCCTCTGGGCGTTGCTGCGAGACGTCACCAGCTGCAAGATGGCATCCTCGTCGGTCCCTACAGCAACAAACACGGTTCATGAGCCAAGCTGTTTATGTCACAGGATATACTGCATGCAGCACACATTACATAACAATGGGCCTTCACTGTCTAGGTGGATTCATGTTTACATCTATTCAACCCACATAATTACAGCCTGCAGTCTAGGTCAGCAGATGTGTTTGCTCACAGTGACTCATCTCAAGTTACTCTGCTCACGTGGTTGTGAGTCACTGCTGTCTGTGCGACGCTCCACCCAGACAGCAGGGACTTCTACACTGAAAAGAAATTCCCCGAAACACGCTCTCTCAACTGCATGTATGAATAAACATGAGCAACTTACCCAGCCCTTTCATGGCCTTGTACAGGACCTCTGCGTCCGCACTGGCGTTGAAATTTGCGCTGGGTTTTATGGTTCCTCTGTTGGCCTGCAACACGGAAGATGTGGACAGAGAAAGTTGGTCTTTGTTTGCACTTTTTTCCACAACCAAAGCTTTCTTGACTAAAATTCTTCTTTCTGTTGCATCTGATTACCTCTCAACAGAGACACTCAATTTCTGCACCTTTACATGTGTAAATGCACACAACTTTGGTACACCTTGCTAGGACTGCCTTCATTGAGTTTAGTTTAGTTTCAACAAGGTGGTGGAAACAGTCTTTACAGACAGCATCACACAGCTGCTGCACGTTTGTCGGTTTCACATCTATCTTGCTCTACTGGTTTGACATCTCGTGACTGCAGAGGCCATTTGAATACAGTGAACTCATGTTCAGGGAACTGGGTTGAGATGATTTGAGCTCTGTGACATGGTGTGCTATCCAGCTGAAAACGTCCCCCACATCCTCACACCACCACCTCCAATCTGAACTGTTGATACAATGCAGGATGGAGCCATCCTTTCATGTTGTTTAAGCCAAATTCTGACCCTAGCAGTTTCTGAAATACTCAGACCAGCCCATCTAAAACAAACAGCCATGTCGCATTCAAATTCACTTAAATCACCTTTTTTCCACATTCTGATGCTCAATTTGAACTTCAGCAGGTCATCTTGACCTAAAGGATTCTACATGCACTGATATGATTGGCTGATATTTGCTTTAACAAGCAGCTGTAGCTAATAAACTGGTTGGTGAGTGTATAGATGACAAAGTACAAAATCCTCTATGGAAGCTGCAATAACACATGCAGAATATTTCTCTGTAGAGTGGCAGCTATGATAATTACATTATACATATTGTTATTGTCAGTTGTATATATTCTGTTTATATTCAAGGTTATCATTCTCAATGTAGTGCGGTGTATTTAACACCAAGTACTGCTGACATTATATGGGCACATTCTTAATGTGTACAGTATCATCAAGGACTTTGGGTCTCTGCAAAAATTCAAATGATTGGATTTAAGCCCACAAATTTCTCCGTGAGATACAACAGAATAATGTCAGACGTGTATACTTTGTTAGGCACATAGTTTTGTCCACCTACTCCTGATTTGTACTCAGATTAATACAAAACTATGTAGATCAGATTCTTCTCAGCCAACAGACTGTATCAATCTTTAGTCTCGTGTTTGCAGATATGTAAAACACTTTCCCTCAGTACTTTTGCAGATGTGCACATAAGCTCTTATATTAAACCCAGCCTGGATCCTGAAGTTTAACTTGGATTGTAGATTTGTTGAGCCATTCAAAAGTGATTGATTATATTGATTATTATGTTAATGATTACCCGAGCTGTGGAAACAATAGTTGAATACTGCAGACTGCTCTACAGCAATGACAGTCAGAGTGTGAACACTGAAAAAATATTAACTTTAACATTGATTTTTAGTAAAACGGACCCTTGCTGTAACAACAATGCACTGATTCTAGACACTCCCTCACTCATAAAAATCAGAGGAAAGTTTAGAGAGGAAAACTACTGGAATGCTTCTAGAATTCTGACCCTGAAAATCAGGAATTTTAAAAAGTCAGAGGTCTAAAACACACAAGCCGCTGTTAACAACTAGGATTTTGTCTGTTTCTGCAGGAAGGAATGTCAAAATGACACACATCCAATCATCCAATCAAGCAAAAACTGACTCAACGTGGCTGCTCGGACAAACAGCTGAACAAGGAGGTATTTAGACCACAACAACACAACACAACGCATGTCCCTCACACTCAAATGTTAGAATCGGGTTTGGAGTCTGTAGCCAGCGATGCACTGATTCCCCCGAGCGGGTCCACGCATGACCTGAGGGAGGGGGGCTCCTGACGGAGTTTTCCTGACCTGTATGTAAACACCACAGGGCGTCACAACTGGCGTCTCTCCTGAAAAGCACATCTTATCACTTACCATCTTTCTTCATTGGCTGCTGTTGCCATGGAGACTGTACACAACCCACCTAGCAATGCTTTTGCAAAGGGATGTCCCCCATTATGTACCATTTTATTGTTCTTTTATTGTTACCTTTGCAAATGCTGTCAATAGAGTTGAGCTCCGGTGATCACGACTACAGCTCTAACCTCATACCCAATCCCTCAAAAAGATATCATTATTATTCCATCTTTAATTCAAAAGCTCACTAAATGAAACATCTGGGCATTTTATTTTCTTTGTGCAAACAAGATTATACAGTGAATCTGTTGTGGGATCCACATTATGTGCTGTAGTTAAGTATTTACAGAAGCAGCACTGTGTGCAAGTGTGTGAGTCAATATAAACTCCATGCTCGTCAGGAAGGCAAACAGGTGTGTTTGGAGAATAGTAGAGGTCTGTTGTTGACAGGGATAATACTACATATATCAGATCTGAATGCACACATAGTAGAAATGCTTGTCTAAGAAAGACCTATTCAAACATTTTGTTAGCACTTCATAGTAAACACGCTCTCAGACTAAACTGTCAGGAAAAGAACATCAGCACAGCTGATGACATTTTAAAAAAAAAATATAAAAATTTTTAGTAACTCAACCCTGCTGAAAAGTAAGAAATTCCCCTTTAAGAGGGGGAGGCTGGCTTTAAACTCCAGACCAGATGTGGAAGTGTGCACATTACACACACTGGAAAAAGGCAGAGGAGACCCACCCGAATGGAGCAAAGCCCACATGAGTCATACACCAAACTTCCCCAAATGAGATTTCTCTCCAGCCTCACGAGCGTGCGCACACACCCAAAACACGCATATAAAAACGGATCTAACTTTTACTGTTTTAGGATGTTTAAGGTTCAATCGTCAAGCGTCAAAGGTTAATCTGCTGTCTCCCGACAACTTCAACGCTCACCGAGAGCCTTATATAAAGTTTCATAAAGTGGGAGTTGTCTAGGAGTTTACCGGCTAAAAGCCAGTGAGTCAAACATTTGCATAAATAACGGTTTTATTCCTCGAGACTTCTGCAAAATCTGATTAATCAGCAAGCGTTTTATATTCAGTTCTGCGTGTTTATTTGCGCTGACATCTGAGAAATGAGTGGAGTGGAAAGGACTCACCATTTTGACAGTCTTTTAAGTTTGTTTTTCCAACGAAAGGGAAAAAAGTGCAGATCTGTTGGAGAGAAACAAATGTTATCAGGCAACGAGACGAAACAAACTCTTTACTTCCGGTAAACTTTCTACTGTAATTAACTCATCCCTAATCATCTCCGCTCGGGTTTCCTGCTCTGCTGTACGGTCTAGTCTACAGCAGCTGCTATCTAGACTACAAGTCTTTTATCATCAGGTGGGGACGGGGTCCGGCTGTGCCCCTGACGTGCCAAGGTAGGTATCCCCGACAGAATTTGTTTCCCCTGCGTCGGGAGCACACGCTGGGCTCTCCAAATAAAGGACAAACAGTATCCCAGTTTTGATCTTGAGTTCACAACACTTCTTATAATGACTAACTACTACTGTAATTTTGGAGATGTTAGCTCTTTATTCATTAAAGTTACAGGAGGATACAAATAGTTATCAGGCAAAAAGTCTTCGGTTTGTTGAAATAATCCCGTCCACGTGAGAACAATAAATATATCATTTTCTGTTGTAACCCTCAAACTGAACGGTAATGTCACGACACTAATTTTTCACTTTTTCACAAACTAAGACATCACTACTTCCATGTCTAGTTGGCTGAAATGGAGGCGGAGTAAACTGAATCCGCTCTCCGTTGGCACCGAATGCTCCGGACTCAGGGGAAACAGATTTTGTCGGGGATACCTACCTTGGCACAACCTGGTGGATGCAGCGGGACGTTTCTATAGGTCCCCTATAAGTGAGAGTGAACACCCGTGAGGAACTTACCGCTGAGCCGCAGCTGTGAAATGAAACTCGGAGGGCGGACGAAGAGACCCGGCAGAGAGCGAAGTGAGCAGGAGAAGAAAACAGGAGAAGCTCAATTGGAAAAACTATGCGCGTGAGTGAGTGAGCCACACCCCAGTGCTCACGGGCATTGGGGCTGCCCTGCCCCTGAGCACTCTGGGAAATGTCGTTTTCTTACGTAGTTGAGCTGCTAACGGGGAATTAGTGAAAGGAGGAAAAGGGTCTTTCTCGCGTTTTTATTTCATGCTGCGTGTTTTATAATGGTTTATAAGAGGAGGTGCGATCTTTTGCATCTAACGTGCTCCTTCTGGAGTACTTGGAGAAGCAGAGCAAGTTGAAAATACAATATTGACATTACATATTAAAACGTTTCTGTGTAAGCAAACAGATGCTTAGTTGTTGGTTTAGCCTGAAGGCGCAGTTCCCTCCACCTTCTTCTGATTTCATCTCCATTACATCCTGGAGGAAATTATGACTGTGAACGTGGGAAGGGGATGTTTCACAAAAATGATCTGCAGCACTACATAGTGTTTACAAGTTACAGCTTCTAGTCCATTTCCGTGACAATGCTTCGGTCACGTGTTTATTTTCATGACTTTATGAGAGGAGATACAGTGGGAGAAATGATTATTTCATCTTCTGCTGAATTTGTAAGTTTGCACATTTGCAAAAAATGTGCAAACTTCCATTTTTATGATAGTTTCATTTTAACAGACAGACAGAAAAAAAGGTGCCAGAGATAATTGCTATTTATCTGTACTGTTTGATGATGAACCCCCCCACGCACACACACACACACACACACACACACACAAGAAAGATGCTATGAGAATGCATGGAGTTATGGGAAACAATGAACATATGATCCAGTGGGACTATTTAAATATTAGTTAGTGCAGCTTTAAATGCCCAGAAAGCCCTTTGCTTATAGACACATCTACAAGTTAAAGACTACTTAAATATACTCCAGATTATGCTATTTTAACAAGGTATATACATTTATGAGGCAAATACAGTGAGGTAACAGAATCTGAGTTTTGTTGTTGTGGATGTCAACTGTCTGTAGCTCAAACAATAATGTCAGCTGGATATTTTTCAAGACACATAATATTAATAACAGCTTTCTTGCCTTCTTCTTGGTTTTGAGTCTTCACAGATGTCTCTTTGGTGTAATTCAGTCCAAAGGCAAAATAATGTTTTAAGACATCTAAGGTAATCTCTGTGGGAGCAACAACTTGAGCATAACAAAAATGAGAAGTAAAAAGAGGAATGCATGTACAATTCTTTCTGTGGTATTGATTCTACTTTTAAGAGACGCATGGGAGCATTTAGTTATTCTACCACGTGACACGTATGTAACATGGTAATTCCAAAGTAAACATTTAAAAAACTGAGTTACATCTCCGGTCAAAGGCGTCACACTTAAGTTACTGTGACCACAGCTCATTACTGTCTTATTTAGAGATTCAGAAGGAAGTCTGTATAAGGGGAATTTGCAAAATAAATATAATATACAATGTGAAGTAGGAGCATATGACAAAAAAAACACATGGCTACAGATAGCCTTCAAAAATGTTCATTCCAGTAACCTATAAAATACAGGTGAAATTTAACAGAGGGAAGGTATTCATGTCAGGGAAGACTGACAGAAACATGGCTGTCACTGTGAAAAAATGTGATCAATAAAGAATGTCACCACTGAAACGCATGTATGGATTTGATTTGTATCATTAAGACCATGAATGCTGTTCATTCATTAGCCTTCTGCTTTGGCATGTTGGGAATCCTCATGCCATGTCAATAAAT
This sequence comes from Etia nguti, assembly GCA_015106755.1. Taxonomy (NCBI): domain Eukaryota; kingdom Metazoa; phylum Chordata; class Actinopteri; order Cichliformes; family Cichlidae; genus Etia; species Etia nguti. The sequence continues at coordinate 13,162 of VUQG01036059.1, forward strand.
CATCAAGTAAACTGAGAGTGAGTGATCGATTCAAACAAAGAAGATACACACAGACAGAGAGAGGCTGTGTGTTTGCCTGTTAAAAAAACACAAGTTATGTGTGTTAGATTTATGCAGATTGTGACACAACCGCACGCAACTGAAAGCTTTTATTTTGAAACAATAAAAGCACAATTTTTGAGAGATGAAGAGTTTTTTCACATTTAAATGGGTAAATACAAATACTGAATTTCCCACATCACACTTGTATATGAACTGCATGTGGGACCATGGCTTTTTCTGAGACGTCAAGATTGATCCTGCTGGTATGTCCAGGTGTTACAGGAAAAAAAAACTTTCCCCTTAAGCATGACTCTGACAGATTGCCAGTACTTACAAATCTCACACGCGCTGTTCTGCATCGTGAAGGTCAAACATCCGAACTTTCTTAACATTAACATGGTCTGTCCAAAGAATTTTTTAACTGGAGGAAGACTTTAAGCATCAGTTTATTAGAAAAAGTTCTGAGAGCTTCACGGATCACATGTGCTTACGACTCTAACTACTGGAAGCTCTGAAATGCTCCATCCATCCATCAGTTTCTCCAATTTGGGGCCATGGGGGCAGCTGGAGCCTATCCCAGCTGTGACAGGGAGAGGGGTGGGGTAACACAGACGGACATTCGCAGCTAAATTGGCCAATTTAGAATCACAAACTGTGGGAGAACCCACAGAGCACCCAGAGAAAACCCACACAGATACTGGTAGAACATGCAAACTCCACAATGAAAGACCTCAGCCAGCTGGAGGAGTCTTCTTTCAATGAGGCGACAGTGCTAACCAGTGCACCACCGGGGCTGTTTTCACAACACAAACTCTCCACTTCATCTAAAAATCTTGTTTTGTTTTATATTTTTCTGGATTCTTTGCACTTCTGCACTCATGCAGCACATATCAAGCTGAGGTCTAGAAGTAATCAAACATTTAAGAAGTGGTGTTATTACCACTATGAGTGGCAGAATCGCTCCTGGAATGACACACATGACATTTAATAAAACTGTAATCAGATTAACATGTCAGGAGACCACGTGTGGATCCAAACATACTACGAATACAGCATGCATCAATAAACATACTATTTTGAAATTACTATTTAAAGACACCTAATATATTTTAAATATGATGCCACAATTCATAAATTGATCACATTAATTGAAAAATAAGAAAAAACAGGCCCCTTTTGGAAGCAAGTGTACATCACACAGTGTGTTTGTTATTTTTTGCCTCTGAAGCGTTGTAATTCTCTGAGTAAGAACCAGAGTAACAGAGCCAACAGCATGCTGAGCGAGGCAAAGATACAACAGTACACCACCGTGCTCCATCCCCAACCTGCTCGTAAAGGAGGCAAACCATTCATCTCAGGAAGTATGCACCAAGATGGACAGACCGCTGTCTGAAGCTGTTGAGTTATGGTGATGTACAGTAACAGTGTTCGGGTCTTATTCGGTTGTCTACAGGTAATTATTTGTTTTTCCTTATCTTCTGGAAGATGCGACCATCCTGTGAGGCCCAGACAGTGGGTGCTAAAAAAATAATAGCGTCAGTCAAATTTCTTCAAGATCAAATGGAAGAACAGTTCCAAGCGTGAAGGTCTTAGCAGGTCTACTCAAGACTCCAGAGTGTGATCAGAGGAATATCCCGCAAATCTGAGGAGCATCCAAATGTAATTATTTCTCTTTTCACTTCTTCTTCCTTCTGTCCTCTTCTACTGGATTTTCTATATACTGGTGCTTTCCCATTTTAAACCCACAAGTAAATATGCCATCGAGACAGGCAGGTGGACAAATGGATCCAAACATACAGAATATATCACCAGCTACCCATTTCAGTCTGACCTGTGAGCCCACCCACATGAAATCTCCCCCCTTCCCTCAGGAGACTTCTATCTTCACATCTGATTAAAACATACTTTTAAAATCCATTCTGCCTGAATAAAACATATATGTTGTAGGTTCAGTACAATGTACACTCATTTACTGTAACACTTTACAGGGCTCTAGAGTCGCACATGCGACTTAATTTCTCAATGGTGCAACTAAAAAAAATCCTAGGTCGCCCCGCTGCGACCAGCCGTTCAGTACAAAAAAAAAAAGTCTCGGCAACTCTGAAAGTCTCCGTGTGGTCAACAACAAACACACATTATGCCCACATTGGTCTAAACCAATCAGAGATAGTCAGAGGCGGGCCCTCTCTGATTGGCCGTGGCCCAGATATTCCCGTAGTCCTTCGTCTATACCTTGGAAAGTGCAGGTGGATAGAGGGAGGTGAGTGGCTTGAATAAAGCGATATCGATTCATTAAATCCTGAATCGATTTTTAAATATAAATGTATTTTGCCAGAAACGCCAGAATCTCAGGTTAAAGCTCACAAAACTATTTCAACAACCACCAAACAGCTAAAACAGTAAATGAGAGCAGGTACAGGGATTCAGCACAAAGACGTAAACACAAAGCGCGGACCGACGCATCAGAATCAGTGAGATGTCCGCCTTCTCACCCGACTGCACGTACGCGCCGTCGGGGCTGAAAGCCGACACCTCACAGATTCTGATGCGTCGGCGGCCGCCCTATGTGTTTACCTCTTTTTTTGTGCTAGATTCTGATGCTGCAGGTTTTGTCCTCTCTCCAACCGAAATTGGCTGAACCAGCAGCAAAAGAAGATGCAACCTACGCTTTACATTTGATAAACATTGTCATGAATTCCCTCTGACTTTTGCTGTTTGCTTCCACCACGATAAAATCACACTTCCTCCACAGCTCTCTCTCTCGGTGCACTTCAAGAACAGTTTCCCTTCTTAAATCTCTGTTTTCTGCATTATTCGTTTGCTTATTACGCACAAGTCATGTACAGTGCTGTCAGCCGCTGTCCCCCTCCCCCCCAAAAATGACCTCCGACAAGAAAGTCTCATTTCTGCTGTTTAATAGCGAAGAAATTTAAACTTTTTAAAATTATGCCAAATTGCAAAACTCTTAGCTGTGTCTCTA
>VUQG01036060.1:0-11986 GCA_015106755.1 Etia nguti
GCTCTTCTGTGTTGTGCCATCTGCTTCGCCAGAGGTTGTTTGGTTTCCCCGATGTATAAATCCTGGCAATCCTCCTGGCACTTAACAGCGTACACTACATTACTCTGTTTGTGTGGGGGGACCCGATCCTTGGGGTGGACCAATTTTTGGCACAGCGTGTTTTGAGGTTTAAAAGCCACCGAGACGCAGTGTTTAGAAAAAATGTGTCTCAACGGTTCTGATACTCCTGACGCATACAGGATCACTAAGGGTTTTCGCTTAGGTAGCACTTATCCTTCTCTCCTGGATCAGCTTGAGCTTTTTTTAGGTGCCATGTCGAATACCTTTTAACAACTATTTTCATCAACCTTTCATGCTGGTTTATGAAAAGTTTGACCACAAAAAACTACTTTCAACTATGAACGTGTCCCCTGTCAGCAGGGTGTCACCAATAGGTGTCACTTTCTTCAAAAAAGTTTTGCATGTATAATTTTAAAGTGGTTTGACAGCATTTATATTTTCAACCACTGAAACATAGCCATTAAATGCTGCTGATCAAGTTTTGAAAACGTGGAATAGATGGACAAACCTTTACAGTCAGCTTAACAGCAGTTTACACATTTTCCACAGCAAAAGACCAAAACCATTGCTTGAAAATCCTTCTTCGGTCAGTCATCCACTTCTTGCTGTGTCATCTCAGACCACAGTTTCAACACAAATATGTTACAGCCTATGCTGCATTTCTCCTTAATATTGGACTTTGTGTTTAAATTAAACTTATAGAATTGCACATTGAAATGATTGGTGCAATGAAATGTAGGTGCAAGGTTCTCCACAGGGTGTCCAAACTGGAAGCAGTTTACAGTGAGGTAAATTCTGGAACTTCAAGTGATGAAAGGCTGACTTAGCCAACAAAGGTTGACTAAGACAGCTCTAAGATGAAATTTTACTACATTTCATGTTATATTTTTTATTAACCCTTCATTCTGATTGTCATTATATTTAGATTTATAAAGATGCACACCAATATCAGACTCGATTACAAAAACTGACAGATTTGAACAAATAAAACCAGAAGGATAAAAATAAAAGAGCTTGCAGTATCTCCACTCACATTTTCTGCCTTGTATCCTAAGGAAGACAGGTTAACACCACCCCAGGCACTGTCAGTGAGAAAGGCCTGATAGCTCTGCTTTAAACAATAGCTTGCACAGACAGAATAAAAAAACAAAAGGACCCAGAACAGACTCATGTAATATTTCACATGTGACTGATTTACTGAGAAAAGACAACCAAAACACAAAACTGGTAAAAACTGCCTGCATGGTAGTTCAGTCAGGCCTCGCCCCAAAGCACACAGTGTTCAGCTTATCTGCAGTCTTTTTTTCATTGTGTTATAATTCAAATATTAAGGATATGAATAGAAAGATTCTTGACTGACATGTTAAACCTTAAACTTTCAGTTAGGTGTGTCTATGTGAAAAAGAAAGTGTTTCTCTAAGTTTCTTTCTGAGTGGTCTACATACAGTACAGTGTGTATTGATGTGTAAGGATGTCATGCATGAGCTTTTAGAGGTAACCTCCTGTTTTCTTCCAACTCTCGACATCTTGAATGCCTGAGATTTCAGATAAATGAAGCACTGTCCCTCCCTGTCTAAATACCATTTGCATTTTTGATACAGTGACACTGTTTAGACACATTCTGACAGATAGTTTTAAAATAACCACAGCACAAACTTTTTTAGTTTAAGATGATTACTTAGTAGCTAACTCTGTACTCTTCTGTAGAAGATGTGTTGTGATTTGCATACATATATAGTTATGCTACAGCTCCCAACAGAAGGTAATGCACTGAGATACTATAAATGTTTTGTTCATTCTCAATTTCCCCAAGAACAAATGTTGAGCTCCATGCTGCTTGACCTAGTGTATTGGAATCCAAATCTAGATCTAAAGCATAGTATGTTCAAAGGCTTTCCTCTCAATTATACAATTTTCTATGACAAAATCTTGATATAAACTTGACCATTGTTTTATCTTATAATAATTTTCAGTAATGTACTTGGACTTCACATCAAAAATAGATTTTGTAACTGTACTTTCCTGCCTTCGTCTACAGTTAGGACCATAATCTGTTGGACAAAAGAACAGTTTTTCTTTTTTTGCCTGCAGTGCAAAAATTACAGTAATTTGTATACAAAATCCTCAACTTTCAGAGACGAGCCAACATAATCCACGAAGTTGATTCAAAGTGTTGGATTTGATGACCTTTTCACTGTAATTTGAAATATGAGGCCTAAAGAGACATCAGTGTGTGACCATGTTTGACATTGCTTCTACCGTGGACATATATGGCTGCCAGTGGAACCAGAGTTATTATTTGACTGCTGATAGAAGTAGCAGGATGAAGTGTGCAGGGCTATACTCACTGCTCAGATTCAGCAAGGGCTGGACTGTTAATCTGTCCCTGTGGGCCAATGCTCTTTTGGGCCAATGGGCCGTCCTGAGGGATATAATTAGGAAGGGAGAGATTCAAGGATTCAGGTAAAATGAATGACTACTTTGACCATGAGTCATTATAGCTAACAGCTAAAGTGTAGCCTTTAATTATTGTCACAACATGCAGTGCAACTAAGAAATAACCCAATGACTGTACCAGCCTGATTAAAACCAGTTTCAATATCAATAATAAAACAAAATGTAACAAAAATGTCAGGGCGATTTTTTTGTCCCAGTCCAACCCTGGATTCACCCGTATGGTGCAAGAGGGATTGGACAGTGGGTCACGTGGCAAATGGATAATAACCCAAAGCAAACTGCAAAAGCAATCCAAGGGTTTCTTGAGATATTCGTCAATGGCCATGTCAGATCTCAACCCAAGAGCATGTTTTCCAGTTACTGAGGACAAAAATTGAAGCCAAAAAGACACAAAAACAAGCAGTAAAAGCCTCAAGGGAGGAAACAGATCAAAATCATCTGTGGTGGTGCACAGAAGCACAATTATAAAAATTTTGTCCTTGTCCAACAAATTATGGATCTATCTGTATATTCCCTGTTTACCTGTTTGTGACAACAAAGTTTTTATATTCATTTGTTTTCTCATGTGTTGCATGGTCATTTCTTTTTTTTAGAAAATCCAAAAGTAGCACGGCGTTCTCTCAGTATGTGCAGCCTAGTAAAATTTGCGAGTTTGCAAATACAGTTTAATCTTTAAGGATAAACTCCCAATGGTTCATCAGACAACCAATAATATGCCTCACTAAGATGACTGTAAAATGGCAGAAAAGGATGACAACACATTCTCTTCTGTCACATGTCACTGTGCACTTGTTCTAGTTGATGGATACTTTGGAATATAAATAACAGGTGGGTGTGTGCTCGAGAAAAAAATGTACTACTTAATCTTTCGTTCTTCAAACAACTTTAGTTCTCTGTTTTGCTGTTGGTTTCTACTTTTGCATGTACTGTATATCTTTTCATACTTAATAAAAATAAAACATAGATTATAGACCTGCACACATACTGAATTTTTTGTTATTATTCAGAAGATGCAATTATAAAAAGAGATTGACATATATTCCATGCTATATTATTATTATTATATTATTATGCATTAATGATTTAGGCTGAGGTATATGTTTTCATAAGTAGTATTTAAACTAAAGTTGATCAAACGTTTTCTCTGCAATAAAATTAATTACATTTCAAATATTTCTCAAAGGATTATTCTTATATCAGAAAGAAATATGACCTGCAGATGGAGCATACTAAATTTAGATGTTGCATTGTTATTGTATAACACCTAATATACAGTAGCAAAATTATTAGATAGTTACAAAGTTTTATCGCTATCATGATATGGAAAGTTAAAACAGAGAGAGAGACGCAAAAGGTCAACAATGCAATGGTTACTTTTCCTGTGAGTTATTTGAATGTCAGGAGTTTAGCTGATGTATTGCTTCAGGTGATTGTGAAATGACTCTTTTTCTTATACGAGGGAGGCGTTCCAGCTCTTTAACAATACAGTTCTTGTTTTTTCTTTACCGTCAGTTTGCAGATGCAGATATTTCTTGTTTAAAAGTTATAAAGCATGATTTTCCGGAGCTCCAATATCACAAATTATTTGTATTCATTACGTGCAGTTTCTCAGCATCAATGCTTTATCTTAAAAAACAAAACAGAACAGAAAAACTATTGAGTGTAGGTCACATGACCTTGGATACAGTATAAAAGTGCTGTTGCCTGAACAGTGATGCCACATCCTCAGATTATACCCTCATCATCTCCATCTCTTGACACATTCACTGCTGAGGTCTGAACAGGTAACCTGATGGGGGTTTTTTTATATTTAACACATTTTTTTTTAAATCAAATCAATGAAGATTTTAAATGAATGTTGTATCGTTTATAGCGAACTTGTGAAACCTCCCACTGATTTTGTTTGCCACATCAGACTGAACGAATTAACTGAATATATTTACTTAAGTTACAGATTTTGTGTGAAATATAATAATATAGCTGGCAGAAACACATTAAATATTGGTGCTAACCAACCAATCCCAAACAGCTGAGATTGTATCATTGTGATTTGGAAAAGGACCTTACGTGATTGATGTGAAGACCTATCTCAATTCAAGTGACACCTGTAAACTCTGCCACAATCCTCATCAAGGCAACAAACTGCAGAAAGTAACTAAAATCAGGAGAAAACTAATAAATAAAAATCGACAAATTACTTTGACATACCATTAACATGCTAACACTGGTGATATTTTCAGCTACCAGTCTCTGGTTTGGACTGGCGTGTGTTCAGCCGCTGCAGTTTTCATCTCGAGGACAGTGAACACACCTCCATCAGGTATTCTAGGACTTAAAAACATAATCACTCAATGTACCATGACACGTTTCATATATGCTTCACTTATAGGCATCATAACACTCACACGTCCTACATGAATTCATTTATAATAATAATAATGTATACTTTATTGATCCCCGTGGGGAAATTCCTCTCTGCATTTAACCCATTCACTCAGTGAAGCAGTGGGCAGCCACCAGTGCAGCGCCCAGGGAGCAGTGTGTGGGGGTGGTACCTTGCTCAGGGGTACCTCAGGGTAGTCGTTCAGTGGATTTGAACTCCTGACCTTCCGATCACGGGGCCAACACTTTACCTACTGAGCTATCCCTGCCCCAAACTGAATGGTGTTAAATATTTAATGATTGAAATCTCAGGGCCTCCAAGGTATGGAGGCCCATCTCCCCTCAGCAAGCAGAGGAAAAGGAGAACATGAGCTGCTCCAATGGCCCAACAAATTAGAGGTGATATTGTTATAGAATCTGGTCTAAAGCCCAGAATAGTCATGTGGTGCAGCTATTAGACTCTGATTTGTAAGACATGTCAGGAATAAATCATACAAAGTAAAGAAAGGTATAGTGAGTTTGCATGCTAATTGCAAAGGCAATAGTAATAAGTTCATATTTAACAGGTATCAGGTTAGATTATCATGCTAAAATGTACTTTTAGCACTCAATGTAAAAGTACAGCTGGCAGCGATTGTAATGTTTTAGTATTGCGGCTAGTTTCATGGAAGCAGCTCATGCTTTTATTTTTGTTAGGTTGGATTGGATTTAACGAAGTTCAGCAACTTGGAGATTGGAGAAATGCAATCTAAAGCATACAGCTTTGCTACAGCCAAGAGCAGAGGACCGCTACACCTTCAGCACATGTAAAGTCACCTGTAAACATTACAGGTAGAGTTTGAACACTCCTGCAACACCACATTTTTTTAAATTTAAGTTTGATGTTTAATTATGATGTATTTTTTGTGTTTAGTTACCTTGTGTCCAACAGCCCTCCTCTCAGTTCTGAGTTCAGTAGAGATTTGGCCAGACCGCCTGCTACCTACAGCTATGCAACCAAAGCCCAGTACAGATGCTTCATAGACACATACGCCAGGTAATAACATTAATATACACATCACTTTTTTTTTTTTTACTATTCAGAAGTGTATGAAATGTTTTTCAAATATTTATGTTCTCCAGGTTGATCTCGGAAGGCAGTTCAGGCGAGTCACGTCTACACGTACCTGCTTGTCCAGACTGAATGGTCTTACTTCATCCCAGGTATGTATAGCACATATGTCTGGTGAAAGCATTGAACATATGTACATACACCATGTACTAACAATAGCAATATCCAATATTCTTTCCTTGCACATACGTACATAACTGATTGTCACTGGGCCTCAAAGTAGGCCTGGGGAACATCAGACTAGGCCCTTCTAATGAATTATGCACCTCAGTGCTAGACACCCACCGTGCCTCTGCCTTGTACAGCTCTGGTCTCCACAGTCATTATTCAGAAGTGGTAGGAGGCAGAGGCTGGACTGGGGAGTTTTCACTCACCAGTAATGACTCCCTGGGCTACCAGAATTGGCTAAAAACCCTTAAGGATCAGCCTGATGTAGTTTGCTACTCCCTAAATCCACTGCATGACCTGGTGCAACAGTCAGCACAAAAAACAGGACTGAAGGCTGCCATAGAGCAGTACTTAAAAGACAACGCCATAGCTAGATCAGACACACAATCTTACTGTAGCAGCAGTGTTCCCAATCTGGATTCCAACTGTTGTCCTAAAGAGGGGAACACTGTAGTTACCCATGATCTGAGCCTCTGGTCTGAAAGGAGATTTTTGGGACAAGACTGACGGGTGAGTAGTGAACAAGCTTCAAAGCAAAGACCAATCATAGACATTTATACAGTAATTTTTTCCCATTTCTTTTGCCGTTTCACAGATATGTGAAGATCTATTGTGACTCCTGTAGCTACCAGACCAATGGGATCTTATCTAACTCCCCCTCCTGGACCACATATTACCATCTGGAAAATGTCAGTACAAAACACTTTTACCTAATTTTTTATCTCCCCAAAAAAGTAAAAGCATGGGCATTTGAAAAAACAAAGATTAAAAAATTTCGCATAATTTCCTTATTTGAGAGTTAAAGAAAAAAATCACTGTTGTATCTGTATATTAAAGACTTGACTTTAATAACCCTCCAACAAATATTAAATTATTATATGAAACACACCTGAAATGCTGTTTATACCCTCTAAAGTTTTTTTTCTTTTTAATAATTGTTGGAATAACATGAAACATTACTTTAAATGGGCACAACATTCATCATTATACTGTATGTTACTTTAACTTTGGCTCACTTTTTTTTAAAGGTGAAAACAAGCATCCCTCTGATGATTGAAGTCTGGGACAAAGAGCATTGATGGCCATCTGGGATCATGTGTGAAGTACCTGACTCAAGGTACAAACACAATCAGATGCTCACTTTAGAGAGGCGGCACTGTTTATGTCCAGTACACTCTGACATGTGACCATCACCTGACTGGACCCAGCTGTAACCAGTACCAACCATCTCCACAGTGAGAAATGCATTCTGGGTAGGGCACACTATGGAAATGCTGGTAGCTTATCTTTAATCAAGTATCATATCAGATCAGGTGATAACATTTTTTAAATGCAATGCACCATGTAATAAAGGGGGACATATCATACACTTAAGAGTTACAGCCAATTTGATGTGTCATATAGTTTGTGGCAGATAGTCATCGTGTTTAATCCTCATTTGATTTTGGTGGTACGCATTCAAATCACTTTGCATTCATTAAAGACACTGATTATTTTCTGAATTATGTGTAAAAACGGTCAAGTCCTCTCCATAAGTACAATTACAAACAGATTTTTGTGTGTCATTGTTGCAAAGTCAAACATGCAAAGATTTTATTTTTCAGTTCTTTGATTTGTAACACTTAAGAGAATAAAACATCTGATTTGGGAATGTTTTCATGGGTATAATGTATAATAATGCTCATCATAAAGAAATAAACGTGTTCTGATTAATTGGTAGTTGTGTTTTGTTTTGTTTTGTTTAATCTCAGGGTTGGTTCTACAAAGACCAGAATAAATAAAGTGTTGTCAATTTAGAATACATTTAAATTGTATAAATAGCCAAAGCTGTTGAAAAGGGGTTCCTTTTTTTTTTTACTGTTTTAATGAAACCATGATTTAAAAACTGAACACTGCTGAAAAAGACTGAAACTGGGAAGTGAGAAAAAAACTCATCCAAAAAGTTCACTGAGGTCATAAATCAAGTGAGCAGAAGAATCCCTTTCTCATTGATGTCAATACAATTGGCATGAAGAGTCGACCCCTCCTGGACTTCAGAAAGAATTTAGGTTAAAGGCAGTGGCTTCCCCCTTGACACTCATTTCAATTGTTTACACTCACTTTATTAGGTACACTTTGCTAGTAATAGCCTGGATCCCAGAACTGCCGTAATTATTCATGGCATAGATTAAAAAATACACATTGAGGAAAGTTTCTGTTAAAGTTTTCAAAATTGTCTCTCCCAGTTTTCCATTCATGGCATAGATTAACCCATAAGAACCCACGCCCCTTTACACACTGAGGAAAGTTTCTGTTAAAGTTTCAAAATTGACTCTCCCAGTTTTCCTGACAGTAAAAATGGGTCTTGGCTCTTATTGGTTAAACAGGGTGCTGGAAACATTTCTCAGGGGTTTTTGGTCCATATTGACATGACAACATTACAAAGTTGCTGCAGATTTGTTGGCTGCACATCAATGTTGTGAATCTCCTGTTCCACCACATCCCAAAAGTCTCTATTGGATTGAGATCTGGTGACTGTGGAGACCATTTGAGTAAAGCTAACTCATTAATACATGTACAAGAAACCACCTTGAGATAAACTGAATTTTGTGAGACAACTCATTATCCTGAAAGCAGCCTTCATAAGATGGGTACACTGGGGTCAAAAAGGGAAAGACATGGTCAGCAATGATACTCAGGTATTCAGTAATACTCATTTGACACTTAGAGGGTTAGCTGGCAGGAGTGTGTGACCCGTGTGCACATCTGCAAGTTCAACATGTTGTTTGCTCAGAGATGCTCTTCTGCATACCCTGGTTATAATGAGTGGTTATGTGAGTTATTGCCACCTTCCTATCAGCTCAAAGCACTCTCATCATCAGAATCAGCAGATTCAGAATACTTTATTAATCCCTGAGGAAATTATGTGGTTACAGTTGCTCCAAGACAATAAGAACAGTAACAGACTGAATTAAATTAAATAATACAATATATTACAAAGTTTACAAAATTGAGAAATAGCTCTAATATATACAAATAACTGAATTATACATAGCCAGAATATTACAGAGAATATTACAGAGATGAAATATATATGATTGATTTTATTCTGTAAAAACGGTAAAAAAAAAAATAAATAAATAAAATAAAATAAAATAAAATAAAAAAAGGGGGGGGGAAAGACATTTTCACTGAGAAAACTGGATATTTTCTCTTTTTCAGACCATTCTCTGTAACCCCTAGAGATGATTTTATGGGAAAACAATTTCTAAATTACACCATCTGGCATCAACATGCCATATTCAAAGTTACTTAAACTTCAGCAGGATGATCATGTCTAGGTGGCTAAATGCACTCTGTTGCTACCATGTAACTGGCTTATTATATATTTGCATTAGTGAGCAGCTGAAAAGGGGGAAACTTTAATAACATGCATGTTTAATGATTCTCTGTGTTTACCTCTACAGGCAAGGTATACTACTTCAACCACAACACTAAGTCTCTCTTGAGAGTCTGTGTGTAATGTTTTTACAGTTTGAAAATGAATAGCCCGACTACTTAAAGGTTTGGATATTAATTGAAATTGTTTGCCTAGGTGGTGATGGAACATGTTTTATAGTGAATAACATAACTTGGTGTTTACAAACAAAAAATACAAATATGTGAAAGGAAGCCGTTTTAAAGGTAATGTATTCTTTTCACTGCTGAAAACAACAAGTGAAAGATTTCAGGTATGTTTACACCCAATGCTGATTCAGGTAATGCCAAACACATGAGTGCAACTAGGAGCAATTAAAGTCCAAGGGCACCTGTTGGTTTATGAAAAACAACTGAAGAAAGGAGTGGACCAGGGAAAACAATCAGACCCGCGATAACAAACGTGACACATTTACCCAGAATGAAGACAGGCTTTATATCTAGTGACTGCAGAACCAACAGTACATGTCTGTGGGTACATAAAAAACACATTTGAAGAGTTAACCCACACACAACAACACATAAATTGACTCTATGGTTTGTGTTGACAATAGTGTAAAACAAACCCTGGAGAAAAATAGGACATGCAGTGGGCTAATTTCAGGCTGAACTGATAACACCTCTGTTACGGTAAACATTTATTACGGTAAACATTTATTTAGCCATTTATTAATAAATTTGGCATCCATTCATCCATTCTCTTCTGCTTATCCTTATTAGGGTCACGAGGGTTGGGACTGGAGCGTATCCGAGCTGCCATAGAGGTAGAGGTGGGGTACACCCTGGACAGATTGTCAGTCTGTTTATTATTATATTATTATTCACATTATTTATTTAATTATTAATTAGATTAAATTATTAAATAGATTTCTCAATGAAGATAAAAAATATACATGGCCCTAGTACTTGTTGAGATTTGAACCAAATCTGCCTGTGTGGCATCTCTGTTGTTGGAATTTTGTTTATCTCTTACACATACACAGTTAAATGTATAGTTAAGAGGGCACATTATCTCAAACAGCTTCTCTGCATTGACAATGAAGTTAGTCCAAGGACACTTCCTTAATCCTGGGTCCAATAAGTCATTGTTGGTTAATTTATTACTGTGCTACTCTTTGTTGTTTTGCAGCACGTGTACCCATCTTATTTTTTAAAAAGCTGTGCTCCTCAGTTTGTTTTTTAACAGATCTTGTTGGTTCGTTGTCCTGCTTTTGTCTGTTGACCAGAAGGAAAAGAAGCTTTATAGTTAGTGCAGAACCAACAGTGCATGTCTCCGTGCATGAAAAGCACATCTGAAGAGTTAACCCACACATAACCACACATAAACCACACAACATAGGGTTGTGTAGGGAATTGGTGAGAAATTGGTGAGAAAAACTGGACACTGGAGAAAAATGGGACATGGAGTAGGCTCCTATCTGGCTGAACTGATCATATGTCTGTTACCATAATCATTTGTTAATAAATTTGTCATCCGTTAATCCATTCACTTCCGCTTATCCTTATCAGGGTCACGAGGGTTGGGGCTGGAGCGTATCCGAGCTGCCATAGGGCGAGCGGTGGGGCACACCCTGGACAGGACACCAGTCCATTTATTATTTAATTATATTATTAATTACATTTTTGAATTTAATTATTAATAAAATAAATAGATTTGGCAATGAAATTGAAAATATACATGGCTCTAATAATTGTTGAGATTTCTACCAAACTGCATGTGTGGCATGTCTGTTGTGGTTTGGGGGCTGACAGCCTTCTTTCTCTTACACATAGTTAAATGTATAGTTAAGAGGGCACATAATTTCAAACAGCTTCTCTGCATTGACAGTGAAATTAGTCCAAGGGCACTTCCTTAATCCTGGGTCCAATAAGTCATTGTTGGTTAATTTATTATGATGTTTATCTTTGTTGATTTGTAGCACGTGTACCCACCTTATTCTTTAAAAGCTGTGCTCCTCTGTCTGTTTTTGAAAAATTCTTGTTGGCTCATTGTCCTGCTTTTGTCTGATTTGCGGCATGACAGAGAACTGCATCTTTTTGGAAAAGGTAGAAACATTTTTTTTTTAATGCTACACAAAGTTACTGTTAATTTTACTTTAATAAGACAGAGATTTAAGAAAAAGAGCACAATACAGCAGAGTGCATGAATACGTTTAGAAGCTGGCAGCTTAAAGACAGTCTATTCTTGGAACATATTTATACTTGTATGTGTGTGTGTGTGTGTGTATGTTTATACTTGTATTGTATATGTGTTTTGTGATTTTTTTTTTCTTATTGTGTCTTCTCTTAAGTCAAGATCATTTTACATGTGAAATTTATTTTTAGGTTTAATCCTTAGACGTAAACAAATTC
>VUQG01036061.1:0-11983 GCA_015106755.1 Etia nguti
CGAAGGGATGTTCGACTAATGCCACTCTCCAGTGACATGCGGCGAGTGCTACGCTGTGGGCTCTTGCTGAATGAAGCTAGGACAGCCACTGATGTTTCTTCATTAGTGATAGTTTTGGCAAATCCAACACTGAACCAGTTTCACGAAACTTAGCAAGCAGTTTGCTAACTGTAGCATGGGAGATGGGTGGTCTCGTAGGGTGTCTTGCATTGAAATCTGCTGCAATGACCCGGTTACTGCGTTCACCAGATATCAACACAATTTCGATCCGCTCCTCACGTGTTAACCTCTTCGACGTGTCAATGGCTGTGAACAAAGAGAAACTTGTAAATAACTCATGAAAGAATAAAGTTACGTTGAAACCAAGCACACCATTGTTTTTCTTGTGACATTACCAATAAGTTTAATGTGTCACATGGCCCTCTTCCTATTGAAAAAACAAAAGTTGTATCCAAGATGGCATTCATTTAATTGTTTAGTAAATTTGTTTAAATGTTTAGCATTTTGCTTAAAAAATGTATTCGGCAACATTGTACATGTATTCAAATTGTTATGTATTTTAAAAGGTTATAACCTCTTACTGTATTGACAACATATAGACATATAGATAATGATATGTGGGGATTCTAATATGACTTTGTCATGTACAGTAACAGGTTATAACCTTTTAAAATACATAACAATTTGAATACATGTACAATGTTGCCGAATACATTTTTTAAGCAAAATGCTAAACATTTAAACAAATGTACTGAACAATTAAATGAATGCTACACATGTACTATATCCACATAAATAAGTCTGTTCTGGACTACAAACTTCTTAAAGTATGTTAAAAAGAGAAATGAAAACAAAGTTAATATATGCAAACAATAAACAATATTATTTCCTTAACAGTAACTACTGTTACTGTGAGCTGTCTCGGTGGAGGTTTGCACTCTCGCAGGGTTTCTTGTTCGGGTTGATATCATACTGACTTGAAGTTCCATCAGGAGCACCTACCATCATTTCACCAGGTTGTAGCTCGTAGTAGGTCTTCGATGGTTTTCGATGGTTTTAACTTGATTATGACTCATAATGGAGAATATGAATGGGAGTTTTACTTCATTATTGAGCTCTATAAGAGGGGAAGGGCAGTGGGTAATATTGGAGGTAATCTCTAGGTTGTCCATCCAATCAGATGTTAGGAATCGTTCCAGTATTTCCTGTGTTATTTTTCCTTCGGAGAGAGATTTATTCTTTGTCATCATCATCAGTCAGTTGACCCAGTTTCTGGAGACTTTCTAGATCCCAGGGTTGTGTTATGTTTGTTATTTCTTACATACATTATCTTGGTATATTTAGTCTTGGTCTCAGTTCTAAATTCCTCCCTAGTGTTCCTCCCTCCTGCTTCAAATCTCTCGTATTAAATTCATTAATGTCTTTGTCTTCCTGATTTAATTATCACTTCCTGTTTTCTGAGTTTGTAGTCCCGATGCTTTGCTTTTAGTTTAACGTCCTTGGTCTTGTTGCTGTGATTTGGTTCACCTGTGTCTTTTTCTCTGTCTCCAGCTGTCTCTCCTCCCCTAATCACCCTTTTGTGTGTATATAGTTGCTG
Source organism: Etia nguti (assembly GCA_015106755.1). Lineage (NCBI taxonomy): Eukaryota > Metazoa > Chordata > Actinopteri > Cichliformes > Cichlidae > Etia > Etia nguti. The sequence goes on from VUQG01036061.1 coordinate 1,598, forward strand.
TCTTCCCCTTTGCCTTTGTCAGAGTGTCTGTTCACCTTCCCCTTGTGTTGCATAGCTTCAGTGCTCCTGGTTCCTAGCCCTTTTCCTTAGTCTAGGGTTCTGTTAGTAGGTTGTGATTGGTGAATGTGGCTTCTCGTGAGATATGGCAGAACTTATTGGCTCATTAATGTCAGATCTGCAGTCAGTTTCCCGTGCTACAATACTGAGAATTATCAGAGTGGTTCCAGATCAGTTCTATTTTCCAGCTTTTTGATCCAACTGAAACAAATAGGATCATAAATAGGGAATAAATAATTTATAGATAAATTTGTGCCAGTTAAACAACAAAACTCCTACAAGCATGCAGGTACATGTATATACTCTGTGCTCTTTATCGTGTTTGTTTTGTACAAATACGCCAGTGTACCTATTTGATTTTAGGAGAGCTGCCACTGTGCAGGTCATTCATCAGGCAGAGCTTCGCCTGTAAACATTCAATAATGTACTTTACTGCACTCCTGATCTTACAAAGCTCCATCCAGCATAGAAAAATGTCTATTTTCTACAACCGGCTACACGATGGGCTGAAATATTGATTGCACTCATGTCTCCTCATAAATCCCGTTAACAAGAACGCTTCATCTATCACAGCTGCTGGATGGAGAACCTTGTGTGTTCAGGAGAAAAAAAAAACATGAATATTGCATGTGAATCTCTGACAGATCAGCCATAAATTCTGAATGCAACATATTTCACACTGGCAATGAGATACTGAGGCCATAAAAGGCTTAGTTAGTTAGTGCATATAAGGTAATGAAAGTTCTCAGCTTGGCTCAGGCGTTCACTCCCGCTCGGATCAGCACCTCGTGTCTTCCCAGGTTAAGCAGGTGTGAGTTATGGTGCGCGTTCACCATCAGGAGAGTTTAGCTTCCTCAGGTGTCATTGTTCTGGCCTGCTGATTTACAGCAGATGCCTCAACTGTTTCCCCTGAACTAAGAGAGTCCTGACCCAGGGCTTTTAAGCCAATCATGCAGTGGAGCGATCCAGGTCAGGCTGGGCAATGTGTTCCAGAGGGAGGCATACTGAAGTCTAATAAAGCTGCAGTGTGTCAGGGAGCAGAGAGGCCCCAGTCCATAGGGGGGACTCAATCTGTCATGGCCCATCAGCACAGCCTTAAAGCACAGCGATGGCTGTGTTGCTAACAGTAATGAAGTTACCTGAGTTTATTACTGGGCAGGCCAGAACTGCTACTGCCTGGATAATACTGGATAAAGTCTGTCTCGTGAAGGTGGCTGTATGTGGCTAACTGTGCACTGCAGGTCACATGAATGGGCTGGTACTAATATTGTACTTTCCTACTCCATTTTTTTGCATTCAAAGCACTTTCTTACTACAAGCCTCATTTACACAAGCACTTCTTCGGTTGACTAAGTTCTTGCAACCTATGTAACATTCACACACACCGATGGATGCATCAGAGGTAACTCAGGGTTCAGTATCTTGCCTAATGATACTTGGACATGTAGACTACAGAAGGACCAACTTTCCAATGTTTGTATTTATCAACCACTTTGCATGCAATCATAATCATCCCCTCACCCCCAACCGGTCACAGCAGATGGTTGCCTCTCCCTGAGCCTGGTTTTGCTCGAGATTTCCTTCTTGTAAAAGGGAGTTTTTTCTTCCCGCTGTCGCCAAGTGCTTGCTTGGGTCGTTTAATTGTTGTGGTTTTCTCTGTATTGTTGTAGGGTCTTTACCTTAAAATATAAAGCGCTCTACATTCTGAGCCACAGCCACCCCAAGCCAAATGAAGACACAATGCGTAACAATATATTAAATTTTTATGTGATTTTAGCAATTTTTTTGTTTGTCTGTATATCTAACGTTGTTATTTATTCTGGTTTTTGAAACTTTTTAAACAGGTTGGAGTTAGCTGACCCATTTAAAAAGTTTTGGGTTTAGTCCAAATGCCCTCCAGTCCAAGGACAGTTTGCAGTTTATTTTGTAATAAAAGTCACAGCGAGCAATGAGAGAATTTGTACAGTTTGTCAGGGCAGTGAAGGGTACAAACAATATGAACACAATCAGGTACAGACATCAGGTAGCTTGCGCAAGAGTTTTACTATTTGAAAAGTACAGAGAGACCTCAGTTTTGCACAGGAAACCAAATCCTCAAACGTAATTCTTCATTTTTTTAATTGTATAAACACAGAGTGACCGTCTGCTGTCCAGAAAAATTTAAAACGAATTTCAGAGACTTAGTGAGATCTTAGTACATTTAAAGCTTTAATCACAGTCACAGGCAGCGGTGGGGAATAACACATATTTGGACTTTTCTGCATTTAATGAATCCGTGTGCTACACTGTATGAATTATACACCAGTGCTGAGGAAATGCAAAGCAGAGACTCAGACAGCTTTTTCCAGGACACTGCATCACATGTAAGCCTCCACAAATGGACAGGTAGTGTTTTTACTCCAGCTGCTCTCATCTGCCAAAACAAACCAAGACTCTACGCTGCAGGTTTAGAGGAACAGAAACAAGAGGCCAGCTAGTTCAGTTTAAGCTTTTCTGTTGAAAACTCCTTTTTAAAAATCTTTATAACATCTCAGACTATCTGCTAAAATCTGCCAGTGCATGTTTTACCCTCTCCTCCCTGGTCACAGTAAACTAATTGTTCAGTTACGTGTAGCCAGCACTGTGCACGCTACGCTTGACTTGTTTGCACTGTGTCAGGTGAACGGAAACGCTTATTTTAGCACGTCTGATAAGACACTTATGCAAACAGTAGACCACCTATGAACTCTGATTGGATTTCATGTTGCCAGCTCTAAACACCATCTCTCTCCCACACATGGAAGAGATTATATCTTCATTAAGTAATATTTTGTATTATTTGTGTGATTATCCATGATTCTGCTTGCTCTCGCTGGTGTCACCTGGCTTTCTTTTCATGCTGTAGTTGGGAATAAAGCTAGCAGTGGACATCCCAGTAAATTCACCCCAAGATCAGACCCTGCAATGCTCAGAGAAACTGCAAAAAACCTGAAAGAGCTTCATATCAGACTCTACAGGCCTCAGTTAGCATGTTAAATGATAAAGTTTGTGACATAACAATTAGAAAACAACAAATATGACTTGTTTAGAAAGGTTTTCATTACAAAGCGCTTCTCTCTAAAAAGAACGTGACAGGATGACTTAGACTCGCATAGCTGGATATGAACACAAGACCAAAGTGGAGATGTTTTAAACACAATGCACAGCAACACATATTGAAAACACCATACCAGCACTAAAAGCTCATGACAAGCACGTCTGTGAGGGGGTGATGATTTGGGCCTGTTTTAGGCACCTTGCAGTCATTAAATCGACCATGAACCCAACAGGACAATGACTCAGAATGACTGGAAAAGAAGAGAATCAATTTGTTGCAACAGCCCAGTGAGAGTTCAGACCTCACCCTGATCTAAATGCCATGTTGGGACCTTAAGAGAGCTGTGGACAAATGAATGCCCACAAACCTAAATGAACTGAAGCATGTTCTGTAAAGATTGCAGATACTCCTGTGAAACTGTTCTTTATCACGTTACTTTATGCAGCTCCACAGTTTGTATTATAGCTGCAAAGCAGTGCTCTATAAATCTAGTTATAACAGCTATTTCATGTTCACTGCTTCATGCACAGAGTGCCTGCAGGAATTTCTGTTGTTTTCATTTTTTAAATCTGATATCATTAAATCTGGCAAATTAAAAGAATTGCAGATGCCAGGTTTGTTCCTGCATTTTTTGCTCTTACTAAACTTTGGTATAGTTTTCTATTTGCTTAAAGTGGGGGAGAAAGTTGTTTTCCTATTTTAGCACAGCTGATAGCGAGCCAGCAGACAGACTTTTACTCTTTGCACCTCTCCTACCACTACACTGCTGTCCACTATGTTTTCAGCATACTGAGGAATGCTAGCTCGGGTCACTCGATGTGAGATCTTCCCCTCTGGCCATAAAGCCCACTTTATACTGCTGCACATCTGTGCCCCAGCTCGTGGAAATATCACATTTGGCTGTTTGTGACTTGTGTGCTCTTGCTGGCATGTGGGACACATGCACAGCTCACTTACACCCTTTTACCCGTGGATGCCAGTTCAGGCTTCTCTAATACATGCTAATGCATTCAGGGTGGAACATGTGCTGTATTTCCTAAGGTTTAATCCACGCTAATGTTTAAAACATTTGACCTTCATGTGTTGATATCACTGCACAGCCAAATGAGTTAATTCCGGCTTCAGTCACTGCGGCTGCTTCAGCGACCTCGCGTAGCATACTTGCGATGGATTACATCGATGATCTGTGATAAAGTCCTCGACTGTTTTCCACACGCTGCTCTCATGGTCACAAGGGCATTAGAGATGGATAGAGACACAGAGAGCGCGAGAGAGAATGAGGGAGGGAGACGGAAATAGCAAGCGAGCTAAAAGGACACAAAGAGGGACAGAGAGATACTGAGAGCGAGAAACACAGGAAGACAGAAGGCCGGGTTAGAGGGAGGAATGAGCAGAAGCAACGGACTGCGAGCATGAGAGGGAGAGGGAGCGAAAGAGGGGAACAAAGAGCATATTGTCAGTGCTGGGCGCTAATCGTCTCCTCTTAGGCTGCCAGAGACAACAGGTGAGAGCAGTTTGACTCCCTGCAGGCTCCATGAGGCCTTCATGGCTCTCTGTGTGTGTGTGTGTGCGCCATGGCCAGGGGACCACGGGAGAACTCAGTCAATGCCAACTCAAACGGCAAATGAGGGCCGCACCATCAAAGTGTTCTTTTCAGACATGCCAGGGTCTCGGCCGCTTGTGTTTGTGTGTACGGGTGAGTATGCACATTGTGCGAGCGTCCCCATTTGCATCATGTGCAGTATCTCCTCCCACCAGCCGTCATAATTGTATATGTGTTCAAAGCGACAACAGAAAAGGACATTGCACCGGCTGGAAAAAAAAAAATATATGAGAGAGGGGCGCCTTTGATGTTTACAAGAGTGCGTGGGCTTATTATGTGTTAACAATCTGACAAAGCATGCAACCCAGAGCAGCTGTTTGAAAAAGTCTCACCTTCAGGAGGATGGAAGTGACTGCAGAATATCAAGCAGGAGTGATTAAGCAAGGAGAGCAGCTGTAAGTGATGTGGGTTTAAAAGCAAAGGGGAGATCTCATGTTAATGTTGCATTTCAGTGAAGTGACTAGCAGACCTCACCGCATAGATGCTTCTCAGAGGTGAAAATTTGAAGATGAGTATTTTTTTGGAGTTTATGTGTATCAGGACTGGACCTGGAATTAAATCACACGAAAGAAGAACAAATCACAGGGGAGGGGAAGAAATAAAATATGGTTTATTACAGGTTGCAGGGGGACACTGACGTAGAAGTCTCTGTTATTTCGTTTTCTAAATTCACAAAATTGTTTTTCTTTCTCCCCCAAAAGTCTAGTTTTTAGGTTAGTTTTAGTTTTCTATAATAACCTTGGTGTGGACTTTGTGACAGTAGGAAGGAAAAACTCTCTTTTAGCAGGAAGAAAACTCCGGCAGAACCAGGCTCAGGGAGGGGAGGGCATGTGCTGTGACTCACTGAGAGGTGAAGGAAAAGAGAAAAGAACAAAGACAGCATAGGGATCATCTTCCAAATGCAAGCCGGTGCAATAAAAATGGTTACTCTTCATTGGGGCAAATAAATGAGTCATTAAAAGTTTATCTAGAGGAAAAATTGAAAATGACAACATGTGTAATGTTGCAAATAATCTCTCCAGACAAAGCAAAATCATGTGTAGGTACAGGAAGAATGGCAGGATTAAATGAGGATTGGGCAATTGGGTAAACATATTCAATTTTGGGGGGAGTGACTGGGGTATCTTTCTACCTCTATCTTTCTACTTTTTTCTACTTTCTACTTTCTTTCTACAATACACCTGGTATTGTATGCGAACTGCGGACTTGCATACATGAGTCATAAAAAAAAGTTGCAATAAACCACAATTCTCCTTTAAAATGAGTAATCTCTGTGTCCAGAGTCACCAGTGTTACGGCTGGCGCGATCTGTCTAGTTTGGCATACAGCAGGTAAAACTCTGACTTCCAGAAAGCTTCAAAATTATGTAACATTTCTGAACACTTATTTGGCCCTTTAGCCAAAGCACTTTTGATAATGCAGTTATGGAAATATAAGAACAGTGACAAGTTCTGGCAATACGCAGGCATCCGAGATGACGTCACTTATTTCAGTCTCATTTTAAGCCCTTTGTGATCAAATCATTTGACTTCCAAATAGAAGAAAAACAGCCATCAGTACCATTTTAGGTGTACTAGTCATTGTGTTGGTCACTCAGAAGACTCTGAGAGCGGAAAAGAGCTGCAGTGGAAAACAAAAAGCAGCGTAAGCTCTGTTGTGCAGGGCATGTAGCATTAACTATGCATGCAGGGATATACAAATGCACAAGAGTCACAGCAGACCATGTCGGGAAACATCTGGGGGGAGTGTGTGCATGTATTTATGCCGGCATATTTATGTGTGCGTACGCATTTGTGTGTGTGTGTGTGTGGTTGTGTGTGTGTGGGAGCCCACAGACCGCAACCTCCTGATCATCACAAGATAAAGCCCGGCCTTTTAATCCATCGAACATGCGAGTACAAAACGTCATTCACTGAAGGTAAAAATAAGCACGATAAGGTTACAGTGTGGAGTTTTTAGATTTGAGGCGTGTCACCACTGAAAGCACTCTCAACAGAAGTTGTGGTCGGCGTTAGTGAACCTGCAACACGAGCTCAGTTTTCTTTTAAATGCCAAAAAGATTGCCGGCAAACAAGAAAGAGCCAAAAGTAGAACCTCCTAAATTAGCCCACCCGTCAAAACAAGTGGTAGTACCTCCGAGGACGCTAGCGTCCAGAGAGAGTGTTTCAAACTGGAAGTTTCATGTGGGAACTGAGATCAATCTTTTTTTTTTTCTTTTTTTTTTATCACACACAGTTTTCAGTTTTCAGGATAAAAAAATATCTAGTTTTTCTGGTACTTTTGGACTGTAGTCCTTTATGTGGAAAACACTGCTACAATATAACTAGTTGTAACAGTTTTTCACATTTTGATCATTCCTGAATCCTTATTTATCTTTTTTTTTTTAACTGTTTCTTTTGCATGCAAACAGCCTCTTTTGTCAGTTTAAGGGCAATTTTTCCAAGAGTCGACTGATTTTAGCTACCCTAACATAACACAGCTTCAGAAACAATCTGTATTAAAGGCTGCAAACTCCTTTGTGGTTGTTTGACCTGTAGCATTTAGCCTGGAGTGAATGTCACACACACCTTTTGTGGGTGAGCAGTGTACTTTTAAACAGATATCTCCTTTTCTATTTGTAGCTATAAAAAAAAAGAAAAGTGTAAGTGTGGTCTACAACTGCTCAGTCTGTCTTAACAAACTTTGGAATAAACTAAACTGTGTGGGCACAATGGCCTTATTCAGAGCCTGCAAGTCTTGGTTAATTGATTGATTAGAGCATATAAAAGACATGTGACTCTTCACACGTATTTTAAAGTTAATGCATTTTTCCACAAATATAAAATATAACACATAAACATATTATGTTTGGATTTATTACGAACGTTACCAGCCAGTTTATTAGGTACAGCTGTGGTCACAACTGTGCCACTCTGGTCAGCTAAGAGCAGGAAACTGAGATACAGTTTTGCAGAGGCCCTTTAGTACCAACATTTAAACACCACAGCCTATCTGAGCATATTGTTGACCCTTTCCATGCCTTTATCACCACAGTGTACCTACCTACTGATGGCTGCTACCAGAAGGATAAAATGCACCGTGTCACAAAGCTTAAATCATCTCAAATGCTTTCTTGAACTTGACAATGAGTTCAGTGTACTCTAAAGGCCTCCACAGTCACCAGATCTCACTGCAACAGAGCACCTTCAAGATGTGGTGCAACGGGAAATTCTCATTATGGATGTGGAGCCGACAAATCTGCAGCAACTGTGTGATGCTGTCATGTCAACATGGACCAGAAAGTCTGAGGAATGTTTCCAGCACCTTGTTGGATCACTGCCATGAACACTTAAGGCATCTCTAAAGGCAAAAGGGGGTCTAACCAAGTACTAGCCTAATAAAGTGGCCACTGAACTATTTTTGAGAGGCCTGAGGAAATTAGACCTTGTTCTCTGGCCTAAATTCTTGAGGCCAGAGAACAAGGTCTTGATGTAGATAAGCTCAAAGTGGACAATCCCCAGACCTCGCCTGGTCAGCGACATCTCCCACACAGTCAAAGTACAAAGTGCATTCCTGTAAGAGTCTAAACATTTTGCCAAATATCTGAGTATACCTCATCTTCTTTCTTTCCTGCTAGTGTGGAGTCTCTGTGTGAGAAATACCTGTGAGGAAATTCCACAGAGTTTGGTCATAGTATGGGAGCAGTTTAATTATCTTCTCTTTTTTTTTCCAGCTCTGTACTTTATATAAACAGACTTCATATTTCAACAGAATCCACACATCGGCCTCTTTTCTTTGTTACAGTCGCAGTATCCATTAGCAGCATCAACACACCCCAGATGTCCAAGGACGGCCGCAGAGGAGTGAATTTAGCCACACACACATGCCAAGTGATATTGACAGACTGGAAGAGGTAGATTAGAGAGTCTGGGAACACACACACACACACACACACACACACACACACACACACACACTTAAAGCAGAAAAAGACTTGGACTGAGTCCAGACTGCCTGCCGCGCCAACTGTCAGTCATATTACACTGCTAACAAAGAATGCAATAAGTACCAGCAAATTAAATCAAACTGGATACACTCTTAGAAACTAACACCGCCTCACAGATTACATTTCTGGTTTTCTGTCACTATTACCCAACGCCGTGATAACTTTTGTACCTGCTCCTGAGCACACACACATACACACAAGCAGCACATCTGTCCACACAAACACAGATGCCAGCAGTCCCCCCACAGTCGGTGACCCCTGAGGCAGCACGGTGCACTGCAATTAAAGTACATTAACACATGCAGCACAACTGTTTCTTTCCTTCACTGTTTAAGATGAGGAGTTGTAAAGTGTTTCCCTGATACAGTATTCTGTATCATTATATCCCTCTCCCTTCGTTTGATGTGCTGATCTTCAATCACCCTGCACTGGAGGGGTGAAGGAACATCAGAAAGCTTAATGCTCCGGCCAACTCCGGTTTCAGGATGCTATAACTTTTTGAACTTTAAGCTGTTTCCTTGGGATTTTCTACTTGTGGGAGAGAACTTTATTCCTAGTGACAGGTGACCGGAGAGATGTGGCAGACTGCTGATCAAGGAAAAGGCTGAACTGTGAAAGTTAAGAAGCAGGATAACAGCTTAAAATTTACTGAGGCCAGTATTGAAAGTACCGTATTTTCCGCACTATAAGGCGCACTTAAAATCCTTTAATTTGCTCAAAATTCGACAGTGCGCCTTATAATCCGGTGCGCCTTATGTATGGCTTCTGGTTGTGCTTACTGACCTCGAACCGATTTTATGTGGTACACGGCGCTCAAAATCCGTCAAAAAATGTTTTAGTACGAGCTATGAAGCCGCACCGCTTGATGGATTGTTGGAGCATTATGGCTACCGTAGTCAGGAGCCTCGCAGAGTAATCTGGGTCTAAAACTCCATCCACTTCAGGTCCCAAAGTCAAACGAACACTGCGGCATCACTGAGAGTTAAAAACGGTCTAAATTCTTTCGTCTTTAATAAAATTATCAGCGTTGCTGCTTTACCAGGTGTAACAATTAAGTTTAACATCCAGGCATCCATGGAAACAGAATTTATTAAATTTAACAGAGTTCGAAGTTAACAGGAAGTTAGTTCGCTAGTTTCCGCCTAAACATGATATACCATGTTCTGACTGAGAGATTTCTTAAAAAATTAAAACGTACAGCTCTGCTATCACTTCCAACATAAATGAAGAGAGAAAACTAAACAGCAGTGATGTTTGTAGGGTTACTGAAGTTGGACTAGCTGGTATATAATGATGTGCTACGTGATTGCTAGCGACACAGCTATGTTAGCATAACATTAGCACAGTGAAGCTGGAGGATGAACGCTAACTTTTTTCCACTTGATAAAAGCTAACGTGAGGGTTCCCGATAGTTAGGGACAAATGCAATCGCATGGCAGGATGCTGTAAACGGACCAAACTTCAGTCAGGAGAACAACTGAGATAATCCATCCACAATACAAGGTTAGTCATTAATATACTGCAACAACATGGGAATAGAGCAGCTGCGAGGGAATTCAACATTAATTAATCAATTGTACGGAAGTGGAGGAAGCAAGAAGAAAGAGTTGAGTAAAGTTTGACTTATCTGACTGTTTTGTTTCGCTTAATACGCCTTATAATCCG
>VUQG01036068.1:4974-23857 GCA_015106755.1 Etia nguti
AACTGCCTGCAGATCCAGTTCATGCCACAGTTAAGGCCGATAAAGATCAACACTTTCCACAGCTGGTCTAGGATCAGATTAAGTGCAGGGATTCTTCTTAACTTCGTGTAACATGTATTCCTGGTCTAGTTACAGTCAAATGCTGTGATTGTAACCTCCTCTGCAAGACTATATTTAAAAAATATGATCCCATGCTTGCTCATGCATTGATTTTAAAGGAGGGTGGAGACCAATTACTGACTGTTATTCTCGCATAAATAAATAAATACTCACTGCGCTGCAGTCTCAGATACTCACACTGTGGGGATGTACTCTCCAGGAAAGGCATTGGTGGTGTAGCTGATGAGCAGACAGGTCTTACCCACAGCTCTGTAGGAGAGAAGATGTTGCATTAGCATTTATTGAGAGAAGGCAAAAAAAAGTGTGACTCGGCTCAGATCTTACAAACACTGACATGAGCAACAATCATTATAATTTCATTTCTACTAATGCTGTTAAGATCAGTAAATGGTACTGCTTACAAAAAAAAAAAAATCCCTGGTGTAATACTCTGGGAAAACGGAATTGTGTGACTTTCTAAGTTCTTCTTTTTGCAAGATGAAGCACATGAAAGCAGTGGCAGAGGCACATTTGCCAGATATGAAACTTTCTTGGTTCCCTTCAGCATGCTACCCTCATGTCTACTGCACAGTTCCCTTTACACTCAAAGCAAAATAAAAAGATTCAACATAGCCACGGGCTCTGAATGAGTCTTGCTGCTGCAGTATCTACCACACCCAGAGCAAGCGGTTATGAGTGCATTTACCTCCCACATATTGTTAGCACATCTTAATGTCACTGTCTTAGCTCGTGTGTTAATCCCCTGCTGCTGAGGAAGCCTTTAAATTTTGGGAAGCTGAAAAAGCGCTGCGTTTGTAGCTTTAACAGTGACTTGCTGAAATACAGCAGCGAGATGATGGACACACAGACACACACAAAAGCTAAATTCCTAAGTAATAACAGCGAAACTTGAATTTAAGCTGTGGATGTACGACCTGCCCTGTGATGTCTGACTCACCTAAGAGTGAAAGATTAGTCAACCACTTGCACACTGGCCAGCCTGTACTACCAATCCTTACTCATACCATCAACCTAATGTATGAAAACTACAGTTTAAATAAATAAATAAAAATAAAATAGTCAAATACGAGTACCCATGTCGGCAAAATTAACAGGTAGTAAAAGATTAGCAGCTAACTTTACTCGCTCGGAAATCTGTTGCAAAGGGTTTTAACGTCAGCTACTCGGATGACAGCCTTTTAGCTTCAATTACATTTTTAAAAGGTAAAAAAATAAATAGGTGTTTAATATAAACTAATACCCGGCTGGGTTTGGTAAACTTACCCGTCTCCGACCACAACACACTTTATGGCCTGCATTGCGCCGCGGCTAGAGGAATGCTAAGTTAGCCCGGGAGCCAGCTAACGTTAGCTCGAGTCTCTTTTCCTTTGTCCGGGATTGCTCGCTGGTGAAAAGTCCCAACGAGCGTCTCTCTCCGCCGGCCTGTGCTGCTACAACCGAGCTCCTGGGACGCGAAACAACTTAGGGGGAACTTACACTAACTTTATCGAGCAGTTTAACGCGAGTTTACTCGTGAATTTCCCTCCCTACATTCCCATGCTTTTCGTAGGCTGATCTGGAAGCTATGAAGCAAAACAGCGGCCACCACCCCTGAGTTAAAAAAAAAAAAAAAAAGTTAGTCTACAACACCACCAGCAGATGGCACATCCGGTGCACTGGCCCATACGCCCACACAGACTTTCGTCCTAAAAACCAACCAGAGGCAGCCGGATTTCAGAGAATTGAATGAAATGTATTATCATTTAATAGATTTAAAGTTTAATGTTTAATTTAGCTTGTGAAAACAAATAATACAAACAAAAGTGGGGGGACTATTTATGGAATGACACTGAATGAGGAACTGACGTCAGCTACACGATCCCTGTAATTTCTATGGACTATGGCGCAGGGAATTTGTACTCTGAATTCTGTCTTTCAGGCTAGGCTTTAAAACAGGATTTGAAAGGTCTCTCTGCCCCAGTTTCAGATATGTGTTTCTGTGTTACAAAGCATACCAGGCATCTGTCCATACCCTAAAGATCATTCTTATGTCGTGATTACCCCAGCTTTTATCATGACAACAGGTTGTCATGACGCTGTCTTAGTAAACATAAACTGTTTCTTTGTTTTTGCTTTTGTTTGTAATTGACTAAGATTTTTGTTATTAGAGCAGGAACTTTTAGACCCTCACCTCCACACTCATACCTTTTCTTCTCTCTCACTGGCTCCTAAAATACCTTCTGTCTGTCTTCTTCCTTTGTCTTTGGTCAGCAGTAGGATAATTTCCATTTGTACCCTGTTGGTCGATATCCCTGGAGGCGGATATTGCTAACCTGGGCCCTGATCAATCCAGTGTCGAACTCTTATTTTTTGAGCCACAATAAAAAAGCGCTTTGAGTGCTCAACTACAGTACAAAAGACAGCATACAAATGTCAGCCCTTGTTTCAGATTGGCACATTTGTTTATTTATTTGGCTTGTTTCTCGCATAGACTTTGTCACTTTTCTTTACTTGTTTTACTTCGATTTTTACTGAGTAATATATGTGTTATCATTCTTCAGATAAAGGAAGTTTTGAAGTCAGACTTCCAGGCTTCCATTGTAACTACAGCATTCGTATGTTGTCTTGTATTTTTTTTTTTACCTACTGTCATATTTATTCAATCTTTATTGGCAGACTTTATGTCCATAAAAACAAGACAGAAACACCCCCCCCCCTGAAAAAAAAACACAAGGTATAAACCTTAAAAAATATTTGTATAATAATAATAAAATATATATACATATACATATATAAATAAATAGAATATAAAACATTTGTAAACATATAAAACCATAATATATATATAAAACACAATTACTTAAAAGAAATCAATAAATACACAAACACTTCAACCAGTGCTTTCTCAGACTGGATGAGTAACGGGAACCACTCACTGTTGGATCTGTGAGTGCTAAAATTATACTGTTACTCGAACCATCCAGTCGTTCTCTAAAATTGAACATTAATATATATACATTTATATATTTTTTCTGGATAAATATGAATATGGAGTTATTGCACTTTAGGTGTATTTATGCTGTGATTTGTTTAAAAAAAAACAAAGATCCATATTCCTGAGAGTTTAACCTCGGGGTGCCAGTTGCCCTTTAGTGCTTCTTACATCCGTGTGTCACACCGTAATGAGTCCCCGGTAGAACAGCTATCGGGGTGGAGCAGATTTGCCAACACAATCGATGTGAAAAAGAAAAAAAAATGGGGCTCGGTGTCGACGAGCGATAGAAATATGAAGTGTGACACCTTTGCCTTCGCCTCGCCTTACCAGCTGACAAACTAACCCTGGAAACCAGCGGACGGACTGGGCTGTATGGCGGGTCTGTCATATTTAGTGCTCCGGTTTTCGGGCTCAGCTGGTCGGACGTACGGAGTATTTTCGAAAGGCTTGACGAGGACTTTGTTGATATTTTTTGATCTTGCATGGCGGCTGCGAATCAGATTCCCCTATGTCTACCTCGTCGCCTCGATGATGTTTAATGTGAGATTACAGGTAATCATTCAGCCGCTGTAATCAGTCATCAACCCTCTAACGGCACAGAAACAGCTGCTGATTGCAAAGGCCCCTCATGTTGGATTCATCACTGCCTTTGTTTTTGTCTGAATGAGCGACACGTTGTAAAAGATTTACCCTACATGGACGGATACAAGATTAATTTTAACAACATTTAAAGCTAAAGGGTTACAGATACTTAAAACTAAAGCAGCCTAATACAAGAAAAGTCTTTAATGCTCACTTTTCTCAATCAAGGAGGCGACAATTCATTATTACCAGCATTTTATTGGCTTCCATTTTTAGTGCCTTAAACTTCCAGTGAAGATCTATTAGCTAATTAATGGATTAATTGCTTATCTTCATTATTTTTAGGTAACTCAGCCAAATGTTGTGCTAGTATTATGAAATATAAGAAAACTCCAAACGAAATAACTGCCTTTTGTTAGTGATACACTGAGAAACTGTAAAATAATTATTTATTTGTTCTTTATTTATTTTAAATTATTGCCAAGATACACACATTTTGGCTGACCAGTACCGTAACTGATATATCTGAAGCAGGCAGCAGATATCCTGGTCGGGGACTTGAGATTTCATCTGTCTCCAGATTAAACTCAATATTGCTTCCAGTTTGCTGCCCTTTATGGGTCCCGTTGCATGACCCAATTTTGTCCAAGCTTTAGCTGTCACATTCGACTCAAGAACACTTATAGAGAGAAGTTCATAGCCAACTCAATAACTTAAAGGTGTCCAGTGTCCTGTGGCTGCAAAACAAGCCCAAATCATCATCCTTCCACCACCGTGCTTGACAGCAGGTCTGAGGTGTTTGTGATAATATGATGTGTTTGGTTTTTACTTTGGTCTTGTCTGTCCAAACAACATTGTTCCAGAAGTCTTTTGCAAATCTAAGCTGTGTTCATGCTTCTTTTTAGAGAGAAGAGGCGTTCTTCTGGAAACCTTTCCAAACAAGCCACACTTTTTCTAATTGTACTGTCATGAATTTTAATGTTTAACATAGCAACTGAGGCATGTTTGACCATCAAACTGCCAACAATTCTGCTTTTATAGAAGTGGTCAAACTTGCATATGATCAGTTAATCAAGGGCAGCTGATTGTCAGCTGCTACTTACCCACCTATATCCTATGGAAGCGATAAGGGTGCACTTAGTTTCTCACCGAAGGGGATAAAGTCCTGTGAAAACTTTATTTTTCACATGACTGCAGTTCAAAAGTAGATATCAAAATAATAAATGAAGGTTAAAAAACTAAGAAGAAATTGGATAAACACACTTTGCATAGTTTGTCCACCAGGGGGCACTCTGCAACGTCACTGTCAGCAACACGGTGTTTGGAGCAAGAACCAGCTGATATGAATATAGTCAGGCAGAGCGTAAACAAGTATATAAGTAACTACTCATGACAAATTTTAGAAATGTTATGGAAATCTGTTCATGTGAAAAAGATAAAAATTGATTTTTAAATCACCAAATATCCAGCTTGGTCAAAAATCCTATAGCTGTCAGCTTCTACTTCTCAATTTTTTTATTTAGCACTACCTAATAGAGTTCTCATATCATTATAGGTTCACATCGAAATCCACTGAGTCTTCAATGGCTGCATTAACACTTAACAATGGATAGTGAGCACTGCCATATTTTGGCCATCAGAAAACACCGGCTGACCACGCACAGCGATGTGAAGAAAGAAGACACTTCAGTCCAACACAATAACGTGGCTGTTCGTTTTTGCAGCCTGGTGCCGGTTACACGGCCCGCCGCCTTTGCAGGTGAAGGGCAGCGGTGATGTCTGCGGATATGAGACGGGGTGAGCGGTGATAGATGGAGCAGATGGAGCGGGGAAAGATGCCCAGCAGTCACCGATTCAGGAGAAGCTCGTCAGGTCCATGAAGATATTGACTCAGCCTTTTCTCTCTGATATCGAGGACTGTAGCGTGAATGATTGTTGCTGTGAAAGCTTATAGCTTCTCTTTATGTCTTACATGCACAGCTGACCTAAATTAACAGTATTGGTAATTACCCAAATCCTTTTTTTATGTTTCTGTAATGGTTAAACCACCAGTATGCACACGCTCTATAATTAAAATGATATTTTAATGCTAAAACGTAATTATTGTTATCCATGAATTTTCAAATTTATGCCCTTCAAATTGTCTGTTTAACCAAAGAAAAAACATCAAAGCATTTTTATTTAATAGACGATGCCAAATTACAGTTATTTACTTGCATTCCTAAACAGAATATTCAGTTTGAGTTGTTAAGTCCAGTGTGCGGTTCAAATCTGGGTGTAAAAACATGAATTCGGTTTAAAGTTCCTCACTCCTGCTCAAAATGGTCAAACGTCGAGAAGTCACCGAAAAGGAAAGAGTTCGCATTAAAGTGCTTCACGACGCCGGATGGTCTTTCAGGACAAGACATAAAATGTTCTCACAGTGTGGTCAAGTATGCTTTGGAGTCAGTTGCAGAGACTGGTACTTACAGAATGCGCCAGGGAAGAGGCAGAAAACAAAAGCTGACTGACGCAGATGTCCGGCACGTCAAGATTTTAAGTACCATTGACAGAAGGAAGACCACTGCTGATCTTCAAGCAGAGATAAATGCTTCTAGATCAGAGTCTGAGAAGGTCTCCAGAATTACCATAAGCAGACGACTGAATGAACAACGCTTAAAAGGGAGAGTCGCTGCTAAGAAGCAGTTATTGAGGGCCGCAAACATCCAGAAATGCCTCAGATTTTCCAGGGAGCACAAACACTGGACTGTAGATGACTGGAATAAGATACTTTGAACAGATGAGTCTGAGTTTGAACTCTTGGGTCAGACTAATCACTTAAAAGCTGGAGAAGGTTTTGATGCTCGATGCACTGCACCCACAGTAGAGCACGGTGGAGATTCCATTATGGTATGGGGTTCCATTTCTGGAAACAGCGTGGAAGTGAAAATCGACAGTATCGTGAACAAAAAGATCTACCACAACTTCTTAGTGGATCATGGAATCCCTTCTGGACTGAAACTGATTGGTCGTGGGTTCATATACCAGCGAGGCAGTGACCCCAAGCGTACTTCAAAGCTGTGCAGAGAGTATTTGACCAACAAAAAGGAATCTGGAGTACTGGAACTGATGGACTGGCCAAATCAGAGTCCAGACTTGAATCCTATTGAACAAATAGGGGATTTGGTGGATTTGAAGATAGATCCCACAAAAGTTTCATCCAAGTCTCTGGGAACAGCTGGAAACTATTTGGAGCTCAGTAACTGTGTAAACGTACATAAAAACAATGCCACCAAGAATGCAAGCCATTATCAAGGCCAACAGAGGCCATACAAATTATTAAATTTGTCTGTTTTTTTGGTTATTATTGGTGAATAAGGACTATTTAGTTGCTTCAGTTTGTTATTTGCCTAACAAATAACAACATTTTTTAGTTTTAAACAAGTTTTTAGGAAGGATTTCTAAAAAAAATGTAGGTTTTAGACAATCTAATGAATTTGTCAAGCACCATACGTGTATAGACACTCGGTGTGACGTATATAGTAAACATCTCACTTTTATTTAAAGGGGTTCTTTTCCCCACATGACACAAAATGAGCATGTTTCTTTTGTCCTCTATGATCTGGACTGGTCATTTGTGACTGGGTTTAACTGGATGACGGATATACATCAGGTTTCAGCAGGTTTGTTGTAGGAGAAGATAGTAAGTGCAGTAATGACGGGATCTCACACTCACGCTCAGCTGGTCACCGTTTCTATTGCGTTTCTGCTTACCGGTGGGATCAGCAAATCGATGCTAGTGAAAAGTGTTACATGCAAAATTATTTATTACTGTCTTAAGTTTTTATTTCTGTGAAATGTGTGTGAGTGGGGTTTGAAGTTGCAGAGCAAATGCTGAGAATGAATGAACTCTGTGAGAAATAAACGAACGACACCACGATTCTGAGCCATTTCTGTGAGTAAAAAGTAACAGTTGTCTCGTTTGGGTTTATTAAACTGTCCTTTAGAAACAGATCATCTTCTATAGCATGTTCTTGAACCACATAGAAACAGCGACATGTGTGGCAAAACCACTTATTTTCTGTTGCTATGTTTCTGGTTACGTGGACAATTTTAAAAAGAACATTGAAATCTTAAAATACAATGAAAGAAAAAGTGTTTTTATGATCAAAATTTTACTCAATTTTTATGAAACAATAGCAATGAATTGACTCGAAAATGATGAAGATTGAGAGTGTCATCGTGGATGTGTAGCCGACAAATATACAGCAACCGTGTGACGCTATCATGTCAATATAGACCAGACTGGACACAGAACCAGAAAGGTGTAACTAATAAAGTGCCCTTTATTAGTAAACCGATGATCTATCATATATCAAAGGTAAGTAAGAAAGAAATTAGTTTTTTTAATTGTTAGTTTTCAAATCAATAACAGTATTAATAATTAATTCTATAGTACAATGTTGTTGTTTTTTACACAGTAATAAAATCTCCTCTGCCATTGGAGAATTTTTAAAGTTAAACTTCTACGCACTGAACATAAAGGGAATAATTTGGAGGTGATTGGTTTATAGTTCATACACCATAGCTTTACTGGTTCAGCCCACTTAAGAGGAAATAAAGAGGATATCAAATTAATCTGAAACCCCTGCTGTAAAGCATCATAAAAAGCTGTCATCAGACAGCTGTTTGCTTTTCCTGTGGCGAAGGCAACGAAAGATGATTTAAGGCTTAATAACTGTTCTCTTTATAGCATTTTAATCTCACAGTAAATCCATACATGAAGCCACCAGCCTTGACACCTGCTTCCTCTGCTGAGTAAGTGTGATGATTGTGTTGTGTTGTGGAGCCAGCTGTCCACAGGGGGGAAGCAGCTTACTGAATTTCCTTTCCTATCTGTTGAAAACGGCCACTGAGAGCTGTCAATCTCTTTGAAGCGGACACAGGCTGATATGGGCTAATGAAAATATAAATATAGCATCACATTTATGTTCATTTCATAATTTAGTCCCACACTGATTTACTGACTTTTATAAAAATCTGTTATTCAGATTTAGTGCACCTGTGAAGGAAATGTTTAGCTTGCCTTGTAAGATGTATCCGTTCCCTCTTTCTCTGATCTAAATCAATTTAAAAATATCCTGTGTGACTAATGTCTGTGTTTGAAGAGTGAGTGGGTCTTTGCAGTGGATCAATCTTAGCCAGCAGATCCATTTGACACGTCCCTTCAGTGTGCACTTCCTTCAAGTCAGTTTCCAAACTGCTGACACCCTCCTTCAGCGCAAAATGTTCCCAGTAAACTTATCCTAGCCAGTCGCTCTGCAATGCCAGGCTGCAGTGTAAAACCATAAGGGGTTGCCAAGGCAACTGTATTTCTCCATGTGACAGACAAACCATCCCTCCTGCCCCCCTTTTCTAAAAAAAAAAAAAAGAGGATTTATTTTTCAGGGATTTGCCAGAGGAAATATTTTAATAGGGTTATCATAGAGAACTAGAGAGAGAGGGAGAGATCTATAGATGGAGGATAAGTCGGGTTATCTTTACCCTGATTTTACCATTTGTACCCTTAAAAAAAGAGGGGGTAGTGGTATAAGGATTACAGAGTTTTAGCCTTTGGCATGTGCAGCAGCTCGCGTGTGTTGTTTGACTGAATGTTAAAGAGGGATAACACTGCAAATGGCAGGGGTTCAATTACAGCTGCAATGCAGTATTTTAATGTACAGCTCACGTCTTTACACATTACTCATTAATTTTAAGAATTTATTGGTGTGGGAACTCGAGATTTCTTGATTTGAATTCAGAACTGAGGTTACCTGAACCTTGTTTTAACTATGATTTTGTACAATTGTAATCTCTATGTCCTAGTCAAGATCATTTTTTCCGTTGTCCTATCTATTTTTCTGCACAAACACTATTAAACAAAATATCCCGAACCTCCAAAAATCATCTTCTCCCAGACTTGCCAGACTGTTGTGTTTGACCTCATAACCCACTTTTAGAGATGAGCACCATGTTTTGTTTAATTGTATGTTTGTTTGTTTCAGTCAGAAGGTTTTTTCATTTCTTTCTCACTTTTTTCTTTCTCCATGGAGGATGGTTTTAATTTTAGGAAATATACATTATCCAGTCACTTTATCAATTACACCTTACTAATACTGCATGTTCTGGAAACCTTCCACACAGATTTTGCTCCATCTTGAAATGCTAGCCTCACACAATTGCTGCAGATTTCTGGGCTTCACATCCATGATGTGAGTCTTCTCTTCCACCACATCCAAAGATCCTCTACTGGACTGAGATCTGAGTACAGTGAACTCATATTATGTTCAATAAATAAAGTTTGAGATGGTCTGAGCTTGTAGCATGGTGCTTTATCCTGCTGGTATCAACTATCAGAAAATGGGTACACTGTCGTCATATAGGGATGGATCCATGGTTTCATGTTGTTTATGCCAAATTCTGACCCTACTATCTGAAAGTTGCAGCAGAAATCAAGACTCACCAGACCAGGCAACTTTATTCCAATCTTCTGTTGTCCAATTCTAGTGAGCTTGTGTGAACTGTAGCCTTATTTTTCTGTTCTTAGCTGACAGGAGTAGCACCTGGTGTGGTCTTCTGCTGCTGTAGCTGAGATGCTCTTCTGCATACCTTGGTTTTGATGTGTGGTTGCCCTCCTTTCGGCTCAAAGCAGTCTAACCGTTATCTTCTGACCTCGGGGATCAACAACACGTTTTCACTGCTGCTCACTGGATATTTTCCCTTTTTCAGACCATTCTTCTATAAACTCTAGTGATGGTTGTGTGGAAAATCCCAGTAGATCAGCAGCCCATCTGGCACCAGCAACCATACCACATTCAAAGTCACTTAAATCACCTTTCTTTTCCATTCTGATGCCCAGTTTGAGCTTCAGCGGATCTTCTCGTCCATGGCTACATGCCTAAATGCTCTGAGTTGCTGCTGAGTAGATATTTGTGTCAACAAACAGTTGAACTGTACCTAATAAAGGGGTCGGTGAGTGTATTTTGTCACTGTCTTTCCACAAGCTAACTGAGAAGATTGATACCCCTCTTGGCGGTGGGTGGCAGGTATGAAGCTACTGTCAGCAACTAAAATAACAGCATAAAAGAAGTGTTTTACAGGTTTGCTGTCAAGCATATCTTTATTGCAGGTAGAATTAGTTTCAGTACACAGACGATAGCTGTTCAAAGTCTTTTGCTGGCTGTTGTCGGTCAGTCGGTTACTTTTAAACAGTCTGTCTGGAAGTCACATGCTATAAGTCCTAAAAACCCTCCACAATTTCCTGTGCTCAACAAATCTACTTTGTTTTGTCCGTATGAAAATCCCCCGTATACAAAACCAATCCCAGTGCAACTGCCCACACTACATATTTGAACCTCTAGCTCATAGCTCGGATACACCTCATTTGAAAATCCAAACTGTTTATGTGTCAAATTGTTTATGCCGGTTGCCAAACTTTGTGTTTTGCAACCAAACAGGAAATGGGACCCAAACTGTAGCAACTAAATGTTAAGTCTTGTTGGAAATCAGCTGCTGACAGACCTGCACTTTCTAAACCGAGCCTACAGCGTGACTCACAGAGTGTCACAATTCTTAGTTTGCTTAACATGTGATGGACTTCCCAATAGCTTGGCTGAGAGCCGTGAATATTTTTATATGGCACGCATTAATGCACACCTCCATATGTAATCAAACAATAATCCACATGATTTTAGCTCAGATGCATTAGACACTAAACTGTGATTCATGCTTAGTATTTTGGCACTGGAGAGCATTGCTATGTAAAATATCCTTTCCCGGTTATTTCTGAGTTTCTTTTACAATTTTAAACGGTGTTGACCAGGGAGGGGAGACATATGCAAAGCGTTAAAAACGATGAGATCAAGTGCTGAGATGAGGTCCGAGCTGACCTGAAAACTGAATGAAGGGGGGAGGAGAGGTGCAGGAGGAAGCAACGGAAAGAGGAGGTGGGGGGACGTGGAAGAGGAGGGTGGTGCATTTGCTGTAGTCACATTGCAGGACTGAAGCAGGTAATGCTAGGAAACGAGTGTTCAATTGCATGCCTATTTTTGGCAGGTGTGATTGTGACATTTTTCTGCATCAGTTTGTGAACTCTGTTTTTTTTTCCTGTCTTTTGCATACATTTATTGAATCAGGACAGTTCCATGTTATGCACAGCAGCACAAATCTGTCAGAAATGTTTGTTTTATTCATCTTATTCGTCTTAATTTATATAATTTCTTTGTATTGTTTTTGTTTTTAGGGGAAAAAAACTAGGTTCATGCAGGAATGTGACAAAAAAACTGCAGATTTTACCAATGATTTGCATCATTTTGTTTAATAGAAGGATACAGTAATATTTTTGTGGTAAACTGTCAGCTGTATTGGACTCAAAAGCTTATTTTCATATAGAGGTATTAAAGGATCACAGTTTAGCAATGAATCCTTGCTGGGATCGTCATGCTTTTATCTGTGATCCTTTTATCTTTGATGTTGCACCCCCATGTTGCACTCTTCATCAGGCTTGTCTGCTGTATCATGCAATCAATAATCTCTTATTTATAATCACTGAAATCGTTTCTTGATTAACAGAAGAGCTGGGCTTTCTTCAGCGTGTTTTTAAAGATGAAGGTATAGGATGGAAAATAGTTTGGGGAGCTCAAATTTGGAACGATATGCTAACTGCTGAAATCTTAAGTGAAGTAACCTTTGCCACTGGGTATTTAACTGCAACAGGTCTTAGAGGATTTTTTCCTTAAAATGTAGGGACTCACTTACAGCTTTATGTTCAAGTTCTCTGAAACACACTGCCGTCTTTGTGAGCCCAAATAAAGACTCTACTCATATGTGTCCTTGTATCCAGAATATCAACTCAACTTTGCCCTTCAATCAGATAGTGGCAGGAAAGACATGGCCAAGATGCAGGGCTGGATATTAAACCAAAGAGCATGAAAGGAGGAAATCCTGCTGCCCTCTGCTTTCTGTGACCTCTGTCACACACGCCACATCACACCACGGTCAACCTCGTCACCCTACACAACAGGAAGGACATGCAAACGCCCGTCATATCCCCTGGTTTAGGTTTGGTCCAGCATTTTGGATATAAACACACAGAGGAAGATGGATCAGGAACTTCCATTCATCAGTAGAATAATAACCTCCCATAAGCACAAAATCCATCAAAATAAGGATACGAATAAAAATGTCACTGTCACTCACTGATACTAGATACCAGAGCACATAGTACTCCTCAGAAAGTCTGTTAATACATTTACCTATACAGCAAGCTATGTTATTTGTCAGTAACAATAAGAATAATGCTAATAATAATGCAAGTTTTGAAACTTCATAAGACTTAATTGGATGAAATTCACATGAGGGGGGGAATTAGCTAAATTAGAAATTAGAGATCTACAGTTTTTTGCACCAGGCAGTAAATATGTTTTTTTTCTGCTCTAAATTTGGGCTTTTAACTACAGACGGAATAGAAAATGGGTATTACTACCGTGACATCACCCATTGCTCTAAAGTCCAATTACGAAGCCTGGAGATGAGCGTTTCACCACTGTGAAACATCATTTCTTCACATACTGAATGTACACCGTACAGGTGTGATAAGTAATGGATGGACTTAACTATGAAACTGCATGACCAGTCAATCACTAATCACCAGCTAATTAGTGTAGATTCTTTTTATCACTTAGAATGACAAAAAAAAATCCAAAATATACATAATGTTACTAACCGTGTCCATAAACTCATCAGAAAAGTGTTTTATGAAGGTTAGAACTCGGGAACGTTTGCTCATTTAGGACCAGAAATCTTTTTCCAACCACAGGTAAGGCTCTTTGCTGACCAGTCAAAAGAATGTAGATCTAAGGCACTGCCGTTTTTAGACTCACCTTTAACACCCCCAAGCTACGCTACTTTCTAAAAGTTTTGAGTTTCTCTTGTTTTCTTTATGTGCTTGAAACATGGAAAATGAGTTCAGTGATTTATTGAAACATGCAAACGTATGTGGAAATGTGCAGTTCTCCAGGATTCTTTAAGGACATGTAAATCTCTTCTATGAATGTTGGATTCTCTGTCAAGATGATCCCAAAAAGCTTCAGTAATGTTAAGGTTCAAGCTCTGGGGAGGCCAATCCATGACTGATAGTGTTCCATTGTGAGTTAAAATCTGATGGTACTTTTCTGTGTTCATATTTCCAACAATTTTGATGAGATCCCCAACATCACTGGCTGCAGCACCAAACCAGAGCCTCCACTGTGTTTTACAGATGGCTGTGGACACTCACTTGGTTCTAATCCACCATCCAGCTGGGGTCTTTTTGTGTGCAGTTTATATCTTCTCCTTGTGTCTGGTTTGGTTTTGGTTCTCAAAACACGCATGCTAGATGATGCTAAATTGGCCGTAGTAATTAGAAAATGGTCGTCTGTCTCTCTGTGTCAGCCCTGAGAGAGATGGTAACCTATCCAGGGTGTACCCCACCTCTTGGCCTATTATAGCAGGGACAGGTTCCAGTACCAACGTGACCCTGAAATGGATAGGTGGAAGAAAATGGATGGATGGATATTTGATGGCAGAGCTCGTGGTGGTTGCAGAAATAGTTCAGTATGGACTAAAGGGTAGCTCACCTCCCATATATCAAAATATTACTCAGATTACTTACAGAAGGGAGGTAAAATACCTGAAAATGGTGGGTGAAATGATGGATCCAGACATTTAAGGGGGTTGGGTTTGCCGTGTAAAGTGATTCCACTTGGTTGCACTGTGAAGGATTGGAGTTTTGGGGAGATGGAGACTGAGCAAGGTTAGGGATGTGAAGGGGGTTGCTTATTTATGTAATTACATATGGCGGGGTCAGGAGTTTTAAAGTGGAGGAGGTGAATGCCTTCTAGGTATAGCCGTGGTGACTGGAGCATATAAAGTGGTCTGACTGCTCAATCAGGTCACGTGAAGTCGGTCAGGAGTACCACAGACGTTTCCCATGATGGTTGGCCTAATCTACCAGACGTGGTCCTCCCTGGGGGCATGCACCCTTTGCAGCATGAGACGCAACTCCACACATGCTCACTTCATGTGTGGAGCCATAAAGGGGGTACTTTATGGCTTCTATTTATATATCATACTCAAAAGTGACTTCACCTGAACACATTTTAATTATTGAATAAAACAAGTAAATAAATTCTGAGTCTGGGTTTTCAGTTGGCTCTTTACTGAAGATATCTGCGCCACACCGCGTTTCCTCTAATGACTCATAAACACATTAGCCTGACATTTATGTGGAATAGAGCGTACTGAGTAAGTTTGTGTGCCAGAGAGACAGACTCAAGAATCTAAATGCTTTTAATGCAACTACTCTGACTTTCAATGAGGATGCTCTGTTTGACGGGTCCAGTGATGACATAAATGGACAGTAAAACTATATTTGTCAAACCATATTCCCTAAGCTATCACCAACATTATGCATATGACACATTTTCCAGTTGTAGCGCAGAGAGTATTCAAATCAGAGCCTTCTTGTGCATGTATGTGTGTGTTTGTTTATTTTGTGCGTGCTATTTTGCATCAGTCTACCACATATGCAAAAACTTCATAGCGATTGGAGCTGAATAATAAGACTCTTTCTGGTTTGATCATTGGAGGGGCTTCACCCAGATTCCCCCTTACTAAACACTCCCTATTTCCTGTTTGCTATTTCTCAATCACCACCAGACAAAAACGTTCCCCCCGTTTCTGCGTTTCTCAATGTCTGCTCCGGCCTTTCTAACCATTATTTTGTTGGAACATGGAAAACCACCATTAGAGTGAAAAAGAAGAGCAAAGACACAGAGCTGCAGAGTCACTACAATGATGATCTTTTGTATGCTTTTGTGGTAATGATTATTAGTCAAACTGAGCCTCATTCCATATGAAACAGGAGGGAATTTGGGTCTAACCTCACGGCGACATGAAGCAGCATTAGGAAAATTGACTGTGTTATGGCTGGAAAACGGCACTTTGTTTAGGACGGATCACCGAGATGGAAACATTTGTCTAAAAGAGACACCTATGAATAAACAAATGAATGAATACATTAAAACATCTGTTGGTGCTTGACCACTGGAGTAATGCACACAGGAAGCGGGACCCCCTCCTTCTCTGTGGAGGCAGGAATGCTATAATTGAAACCACGTGTGTTGTAGAAACAGACTCTGCCAATATATCTCTTTCTGTATTCTTCACCCCCCTGTTTCCTAACCTGATGGTTGCTTGCTTATGCTCTCATCCAAAAGTGAAAATAATCTGAACTGCTCAGAGAGAACAAAATGCTGTCTCTAAGTGTTTTGTGAGGCCGCGCAGCTCACTGGATAAATAGATGAATCCCAATTTTGGACACATTGGAAAGGTGGGCATTTCCGGCACACAGCAGCACTCTCCATGAGATTTTCTATTGTCCTCTGAAGATTTTCTGTCCGTGTAATACCTTTAACTCATCATGACTGGATCAAAACTTTGTACCCTCCTTTCTTGGAATTTTTTAAAAGTGGTTCCTTGGACATTGGCTGCTTTTTCACTCATTTTCAGTCCAGTACGTGACCATTTTCAGATGAAATTTTAGTAGCATCTGGGATACTGGAGATGTTTAAATCTCAATTTAAACATTGATATGGTGTCTTTAATTGTTTAAATCTCTTTTACTGCCAGGCCAGGATATGTCCTTGACATACTAGTCAACCCTACTTGTCAACCTCAAAAGTAACTAGAAATTACCTTACACTTAAAGTAATGGGGAAACTACTACCGTTAGATGATTAAAAAATAGGTCCTGAATGGTTTCAATCTTGGTCACAATTTAAAGCAAATGCAGTTACATAAAATTAAGAAAATACAATAAAGTAGTAAGATTTTTTAAATACTCTAAATATTTAAATTAAATGTAAATATTTTAAATATTTTGCTTCCGGCGAGACGGATTTTCTTATGTTCTTGAGCGCTTTCTCAAGATCTTTCAGATCTGATTTTCAGTCCAGTCCTTTTACCTGACCATTTTCAGGATGAGGATTTTATTTATATATTTTAAGCCTCTTCACACTGACCTATGAATCATGAACCAGTGTTGTGTCTACACATAACAGACATCTGAGCAGAGAAACAATTTTAAATTGCATCTTTAGGCACAAACAGCCTGTTCACTCATTATTCATTCCCACTTCTTTAGTTGAATTTACTAAAGAATGCCAAAGATAACACAGTTTGACAGACGTAAAATCATATTTTAGATTCATCTGGATCTTCAGCTGGTCCATCTACGGTTCACTGAAGCCATCAGAAAGGGTCTGAGAGGAAGACTGGCTGTCAAGAAGCCATTCTTAAGCAGGGGAAACAGGGGGAAAGACCGAGGTATGTTAAACTGCACAAGAAGTGGACTGAAAAAGACCCAGAGCTGCAACATGTCTGACTTTTAGCTTCAAATCATTGTCATCGTGTACAGAGGAGGTCAGGAGAGAGGTGGAACGGTGAGTGTAAAACATGGTGGAGACTCTCTTATGGTTTGGGGCAGCATTTCACCTGGAGAGTGTCTAAACAGCCTAAGAGAGTTCAGGCAGTGTTGAAAAAATAAAGGTGGTCATGCCAAACATGGACTTCCAAGCTCATTAGAACTGTACAAACAGTTTGTCTGCTTGTATGTGTTTGCCTTGTATACTTTATTTCCATGTATGCTTACATACACGCTACACATATTCCCCATTTTCCTAGGAAAATATAAAGAAATTAGGGTTAGCTCTGTGCAGAATAATATTTACTATAAACAAAAAAAAATCGACTATATTAATCGTGGAATAAAAGTAACTTAAAACTGTAGTACCAGTAAATTTCCAGCAATAATTTTTATGCCTAAAATGAAAACAACTAAAAAAAAAAAGCAGCACAAATTCAATTTCCCCCCCCCCAGATGTTAACCGCATATTTTCCGCATAACTTAAAAAATAAAGTATCAGTATATCTGGTAACCGGTGCGCTCTGTAGTCACGTGAGTGCTGCGCGGTGATGAATGCTGACTCGCAGGACGGACTGTGCAGCGGAGCCGGGATGAGATTAACACCTTGGATCTTTCCGTCTGCGCAATCATACGACTACTTCCGGTTGCGAGTTCCAAAAATAAAACTCACTCCTTGATTAACCCTGTGCCTCACCTGTGCTCGAGCATGATTCCTTTATTTTGAAGTCAAAATAACAGTACTTCCGGTGCTTGCATTTGCGAGTCGACCAACTTGACCCAGCCGTGTGAAAGGCTCTCCTGATACTACTGGAGTGAAGGCGTATTTGGAGGGATAGCGATAACACGCTCGGCCGGCGGTGTGGGCTAAAAGACGAGCAGCTGCCGCCGCCGCTGCATCACGGACACACCGCTCAGTGACCGGCGGACTGACGGAGGCCCGGGGGGATCCGGAGAGGCGTGAATGGCAACAACATTTCCTAAAAGAACACCCTGCCCGTGAGACAACCTGTGTGCCAAATGCGTCCTAGAAAATAGGACGCGCGTTTGCCGTAAATTAGACGTGGGTTCGCACGGCGGAAGTTTCTGCGATCGATTTTTTGGGGGGAGATCTCGGTTTATTGGCTGCAGTCATGGACGAGGACAACCAAGGTATGATTCATTCACTCGTTTCATTCCCGTGATTTGTTGCCATTTCCCTAATCAGAAGACATGCTCCTCTCCCTCCTCAGTTTTATGATGATAATAACAATAATATAATAATAATAATAATACATGTAGACCCTTTTTTGCCCTCGATTTCAGTAATCTAGGACTCTAAATGGAGTTGGTTTGACACCAAAGACACGCCACAGACAATATTTTGTGACACTAACAAGAAGTTGGCTTCTAAATGGGCAGAAAGCCCCCCACTAATGTTGCTG
Source organism: Etia nguti (assembly GCA_015106755.1). Lineage (NCBI taxonomy): Eukaryota > Metazoa > Chordata > Actinopteri > Cichliformes > Cichlidae > Etia > Etia nguti. The sequence goes on from VUQG01036068.1 coordinate 23,555, forward strand.
CTTTCAAGCAGCAGTTTAATGTCTACACTGAGGAGGGTGATGATCGACACTCAAACATATTATAGGGCTCGAAGCGTGGATGAGAGTCAGCGCGTCAGTGTCGGTATGAGAGGCTGTGAGGCTTGTGTTTTTCCTGTGCCTTTGTCAGCTGTGGGCTGGTGCCACTGTGGCCCAACAGGTCCTGTCATGGTCAGCCATGCATGGCCACGAGACACCGATTCGTTTATTGACTCACGAGAAAAGCTGAGCTTTTGTTGCAAGAATGTGTTGGCACGGGTGCATCTCTCCAACAGGAGCCGGCTC
>VUQG01036068.1:29316-43075 GCA_015106755.1 Etia nguti
GGGTCCCGCGCCCCCCCCCCCCCCCCCCCCCCAAGACTCTTTGGAAAAAGAGATCACAGCATGCATGCTAGGGGTCCCAGGACTCGGAAGTCATGTGCTGAAGTGAATTTTAGGCAAAGGATGTCCTGCTCTACTTGGGCCTTTTGGGAGTCTGGGTTCATGGCTCACTGGGGGGGTGGGGGGTGTTCAGGTCTGTAGGAAAGGGAAGAGAAAGCTGACCAAAGTGGACAGGAAAAGGGAGGTTTGGAACAATTATGTAAGTGGACAAAGATTGTTTGACCTGCTGAAGATGCAGGAAAAAGGTGTATCCCCCGTGACTGCAATTCTTCACAGTCTGCAAATACATCACACTGTACTTTAGTTCTTCAGTTACAATGTGCAACTATGATTTGTCAGGCAGACATACTAATTTTGTTTTATTAAAACGAATGCTGCGTATTTCTTGGTGAAGGCTTCAACCTCCTGATTACCATCCCCCAAAGCCCCCTCTGTCTTTGCACTTAACGACTCCGTTTTACTTTCCTGAACTTACAAGATGACTAAAGTCCTCTTTGTTCCACTGATTCTCACTTTTCTGTCCACCTTTTTAAGCATTATATATATATATATATATAATTTTCTTTTTTTACAAGCAACAAAATATAACTAATGTTAAAATGCAGTCCTTTTTTCCTCATTTACATGCATACACCCTGTAACATATAAGACTGTAGTAGTTGTTTGACATCTTGCTTCATTTTAGGCTTCAGGCTTCAGTCACACTGGATTGGAGACCACTCGGTGACCCCCTGGAAACCCAGCCAGTAGAAAAATCCATTCAGTTGTGACTCAGAGCCAGTCACTTTCTAAACAATATTAAAACTTGTGAGCTGGGCTTTGGCCTTGGGGGAAGTGCTCCTTTATGCTGACAGCAGCCAACATTTATATCGAGCTGAAGTCTAGGTTTGGTTTGAAGTAGAAAATGCTATAATGTGATATCATAATACGGTTGGACGTGTTACGGAGAGCCTTTAGTTTTGTGAAAATTCAAAGCATAAAGTCATTTCTCTTGTCCTAATGCTTCTTCCCAGCATAGCTGCTGAACAGACAAAAGAAAACTATGAAAGTCCAGAACACCTTTCTTTTTAGCTCTGTTGTCCCATCTTGGACACCCATTGTGTGTGCGTGTGTGCGAGTGTGTCTGTATGCACGTGTCTGTGTGAGTGTGGAACATCTGGCTAGCCTCCAGCCTCTTACAGACCTCTTGTCTTCCCCTAAGGGTTTGTGGCACTGCCAGCCCAGCTTTTAGGAAGGGATTTGTAACAGTCAGTGCCTTTACTCACGAGGTCAACGTGTCAGTAAACTACTACAGTGCACTCCCGGTCTTTGCTATTTTTTATTTTTTTATTTTTTTTGCAAAATGTGCATGTTTCCACCTCCTACCCCCACTGCCTTTTTTGCTGTAAGATGCTGCTGCATCATGCAAAATTCATTCTTCTTTCATCGTGAGAGAAAACGAGCTGTGACTGTGCCGCTGGTGCGGTGGAGGAGGCTGAGGTTGTTGCAGTCATGTAGTCTTGGCTCTCACGTCCCCCATCATCAGCTCTGTGCAGTTCAGACTAGCAGCAGTGCTCCGTTTGGCTCAGAGAGAGGCTAGAAAAAGTGCAGCAGGGTGACCGTGTGACACACAGACTCTTGAGCAACCTGTCAGTGTGTGTATTAGTGTGTGCATGATGGTGTATTTGTACAGGGAGTCAGTTTGTATATGTTTAGGCGAGGGAGATGGAGACATGCAGCTGTGGCACAGTTTCAAAGAGAGTCTGATAGGGAAGCTGATGCTGCAGTCAGATACTCAAACTAGGTTAGTGGTGCAAGGCTCAGCCCAGCTGTGTATACCTCATATATTTATATAGAGACGTGTTTAAATGACTGTGAATGTATGCATCTGTTTATATGCTGTGTAGACATTCTCACACAGATGGTTAGTGAGTCCTGTAAGTCCTCTCCACGCTTAGACAAATGGAGATCAATCGGAGAGAGATACCATGACATTTAGTGGATTATAGGTCAGGGGTTCGAGTCACTTGCTGTCACTTTCCTACTTGAGCGCTGTAAAGCTCACAAATGCACATATCTATATAAACAGGATTCAAGCAAGATGGCAACCCTGAATGGAAAAAGTGGTGTCTTCCTCCAAGTCTGTCATGTGAATTGTAGTGTGATGTGTCACCAGGATTTTCTGCACTTCATGCCACAGTATAAGGTTCTTTTCCTTTGCCCTGACCCTTGAATTGTTAAATTGTTTTCCAAGACAGGATGTCTTTTGTTGCTGTAGTGAGGACTGTGAGTCGCCCTGACAGAGCAGGTCAGGCTGACAGTCTGCAGAATAGTCCGCAAGTGCACTGATAAGCAGGAGCATCTATGTGGACAATGGTAGCTCGACTCGTGGCCGCACTTAAAGGCACATTCACACGACCCCTACGGCTAAAAACTCACACTTCCTCTCCTTGTTCACAATCTCGTATCCACAGCATGTAACTCGTGGCACATTAATGGCACAGCAACCACTAGTGATGATTGGGCACGCTTGATCAACCAGCATACTCACTACTAAAATCCACACACACCGGTAGAGAGTGGCCCTCTGGGTTATCTCAGGGGTTGAGTAATTTACAGTGGCTCTCAGGCATAGGTTCATTCACTCTACTTGTTGGCCTTTGCCACATTGAATATCTGTCATCATCAAAGGGAAACTATTGTGCTTTTTCTTAGTTTCTGTCAGTGCATGTACAAGTAATCCCTGTGAGACAGAAGCTAAGATTCAGACTGCTTTAAATGCTCCATTTCAGGCGGTTTATTTATTTTAGGATCTGTATTATGTCAAAAAGAGCAGAAGCTCTTTCACTACAGGCACATGGCTCTGACTGCAAGCACAGAAGCTCCACTCACCTGGTGTTCAAATATTTTATTTGCAAAGGGCAGCCAATCAGAAGAAAGTGAGCTCAAAGTGAGAGGTGCTGATGAACTGAATATGAAGTAAATATAAAATAAATAAGGATTGTTTTGAACTTTGAATTGTGCAAAGCTACTCTAGTAGAGTTTGACGGGGTGTTTTTTGTCTTAATTATATAATGCAGCCAGAGGAGCATGATGCAAATGCTCTGTGATTAATTTCCTTATCATAAATGGACTCAGCTGATACACAAACTGAAGCAATAATGAGTAATTATTGTTATTTTCCTCGTGGTAAATCACCAGCTCTCCGATGCTGACACTCCCAGGAGATGTGTTGCTGTCATTAATGCCTGCAAGCCATCAGGAGGCAATCCATGTGCATAACTATGTAGTAAAACATGGGACTTTCAGCACTGGTCAGTCTAAAAGGAAGAGGGAAAACAATCTGCTAGCTTTCAGTTAGATTAGAACTGCTGATATTCAAATGTGTCTTGTCTCCCCAGTTGCTATTTTCATATCTTCCAAATCATGATTTCCTCATGCACTTTCACTGTATGACCCTCATTAGCCACATGTTATGTATACAGGACACATACAAGGAAGCATGTGTGGCTAATCATTCATGCACTTACAAAGAAGTTAAATGCAAAAATCAAGTTCCCTGGGTGCACTTCTGTAATGCTGTTTTTTCTGTACATCAAATGCATTACATTAAGGGTTAATGCATCATCATTTCCACGGGCAGGCTTCATGAGCTTACAATTGGTCTCGTTCATTTGGGCTCCACATGTTACAAATTAATCGACCATGACAACCGAAAATTATGTTTATATACAGCACGCATTTCTAGGCACTTGTCTGGACTCTCATCCATCATGCACCACCGTTAGAGAGGCATCCGATTGGTCCCGGTTTGCAGCAGGACAAGCGAGGCCAAACATACCAGCCAGAGTCCTAAAGAGATATCTTCAGCAAAAAGGCAAAGAGAACATCCTGCAACAGATGGTGTGCATCAAACAGAGAACTGATCTCTTCTCACAGTATTACAAGAAGAGACAGTCGACACTGAGACGCTCTAAATCCACATAAAAACTGTGGCAAGTTCTCCAAGATGCTACACTCAAGCTCATTGCCAAGTTTTATGCTGAGGCACTTCAGTGTGTCTAAACATTATCATTATATGAAGTAGTTCTTGGTGTCAAACCTTCCATTTTTACCATTTTGTGCACCTTCTGCACAGCACAAAAGCATAACATGCTCTGGAAAATATTATAAAAGCAAACATCATCCAGTTATAACAACAATTATGCTTCCAGCAAAAACACATTACAGCAGTACATGGAAAATGAACGAGGTTTAATTAATTTTACTGCTAATGCAATGCTGAGGCCACATGAGCCAACACGGTCATCCTGAGTGTTTTTATGCGACTTTCATCTGACTCTGTACGGAAAAACAAGCGTGTGCTACTCTGTGGTAATGATGCAAGAATCAGAAGCGTTTTCCTCTAATCAGCGCTCAGCTAGTGGGATTTAAAATGAGAGGTTAAATAAAGGGCTCTTGTTTGCAGAAGCTCAGATTCTGGAAAAACCCTTTTACCCAGAACCTGGGAAGGAGCAATCGTCTGAACCTGAACCACCCACATATTTTGTGTAATAAAGGGGGGGAAAGCTCAGGTTTTAACTCTGTTATGAACTTCTTTTTTCCCCTCTCCACATCCTCATATGCCTCTTGTCCTTCCTGCTCTTTTGGAAGAAGAAAAGTGGAAATAAAGTCCAACTTGTCAGCTGGAGTGTCTCTTTGCTGTACTGACTGCCTCTCCCTCTCCATATTCCTGTATATCGTGTACACTTTATTCCAGAGTTTTAGGCCTGAACCCAATATAAACAGCCTGCACTGCTGCCTCCTCCATTTCTGTCTCTCTGTTGCTGCTCATCAGCTCAAGGACTGCATATCAGACAGTGTGTGCTGTGTCACACTACAGTCACTTCCTGGGGCAGGGGGACAGAGGTGCAGTTAAGAGTGTCTAGAGGACTTGCATGTCACGACAACCTCAGAGAAGATGGGCCTGCATGGTTTACTGTACTTCTTCTAATCAGGCCTATACCTCTGACTTTATATGGCTAAAATGGGCTTGCTCAGCCCCGTCTCCTTGGCTAGTTTCATGCCTGTTAAGATGTCATTATCATTGTAATCTCTTTGATCATTCTTGACATTATGGGCCATTGATTTCAGACTGTGGGTAGCAGAAGCAATTAGGATTGAGATTTTTACACCACAGACATTGATTCTGGTGGCTGTCAGTAGCAGATTTGAGTTCCTTTACTGAGGAAGGCCACATGTGGGAACTTACATTAAAGTACAGACAGGAACACACTAGCAGCAGTGTTCTTCCCACAGACCATAGTGGCAGTGGAATTCTGCACGTTACAGCACTGACAGTTGAAACTAATGCATTGGACTAATGTCAACTTTGTGGTGAGCAATTGAAGCGACTATCCGTGCAAACAAAGGACACCTTTGGCTGATGTGATGGGATGTGAAATGCATTAATAAACTACCCACGCAACCTCAGCCTCCGTCGTCCACGAGTAATAAACTTTCAGCTTCAAATTAATGGGTGATGAGCAATTTGCCTTACATTAGGCAGGAGCTGTAGAGTCAACAGCAATGCATGGCCAAACTGAGGAGTCAAATTCTGATAAACAGGTCCTCTTCACTGGGTTGGTGATGCTCAGGGAACATTTATTCACCATTTTGAAAGTGCTGCTTTTCCAGTGATTGTGCGTGGGGAAGTTGGAGCTTTGGTTGAGTAGATTAGTTTGTACATGTGTAAAAATGCTGTCAACTTCCATTTATTTTTCATTATACAGTCCTGAGCCACCCCAAGTTTACTCTGTAGTTTGCACAATTCTAATGAGCTTGAAAGTCAGTATCTGGTGTGACCAGCTTTATTCTTCAACACAGCCTGAACTCTCTGAGGCAGTTTTCTTGCGATTTCTTTAAATAGTCTTCAGGAATGGTTCTCCAGGCTTCTTGAAGGACACTCAAAGCTCTTCTTTGGATGTTTTTGTGCCTTTTGTTCCATTCTCTGTCAAGGTGATCCCACACTGCTTCAACAATTGTAATGTCCGTGCTCTGGGGAGGCCAATCCATGACTGATATTGTTCAACAGTCTGGGCTAAAAATGAATGACAAAGTAGCCAATGTCCAAAGAAAAGCTTTGAAAGAGCTTCACAAAGCCTGTAGAACTATTGCTCAGGACTACTTTAAAAAAGTGTGGCTCCTTGAAAGCAAATTCTAAAGAGACTAAATGTATATCTATAGAATAAAAATACATTTTGACTTATTTTCTTTGGATCACTCTTCTTATTTTTGAAGGCAAAAGACTGCTTAATACTGAGCACAAAAACTGAAGATCCAGAAATATGTGAAAGAAATAAGAAACAATATTGTGTAGAGATGGCAACAGCATGCTGTGTCACACAAGAAGTTAGGTTATAAGTTTTCCCAGTACAGAAGTAGCATTCTGGCTTGCCTGCCTTGCCTAGCCCAGTACATTTGGTAAAGTTAGGCCGATTAGACAGTTGGTGGTTCAGGGAGTGGTTCTGGGAATACTCTGTCTTGTTAGGAAAGTTTTACACAGTTTGAGACAATTTGCCATCTCTGCCTCTTAGTTCTGGTTAGCTCTGAGCAGCTTAACCAAACATTTCATAAACAAGGGGTGAAAAAAAGTATTTTTTTCATAGCAGAAATGTTTTCTGTCTTTTCTTATTTTTGCAAGCATCTTTCAACCCCTTGGGTGATCCACAAGCCCCACTTCGGGATCCATTGTTGTAAACAGCAACTTGAGTTTTTGAGTTTCTCGTGCTCAGGCTATCCTGTAATTAGCTGTGTAGGCTGGCTGGGAAAGGAGACATTATGTGGAGATTGCTGATTATTAAACGAGGGAGCCATCATCTTGACACATTTGACTCAACAGAAAAATTCTTCAGGGCTTAATGTAGCCCCCACGCATACAGGCTTCTTGACTTGGGAGTTGGTGGTGTTTGTGTAACAGTTGATTCCTCCGTCAATTAGGAAAGGTCTTGTCTAGACAGGGTGTGAGATTACAAAGAAAAAGATCAAAGCTGCAACTGGGTTAATCTCAAACATACCTATGCTATCACTGTCAGCTGGTGATTGGTGAGGCAGCAGACTGTCAAGATCACTTTCTTCCCTTCAGATTTCTTTGCTCTCTGGTAAAAAGGCAAGTAGGATGTAGTCTGTGTGATAAGAAAAGGTCTCCGTCTTTCTGCTGTTGACAGACTTTCCACAAACTGACGGTGTGATCGTTTATCAGTTGCAATACTTGCAAAACTGTGTAAACTGTTTCAGTCAAAACGCATATTCAGTAGCAATAATTCAGTACTTCGTGAAAGAATTCATTAACAGTCATGATGAAAGGCCATCTATGCGCTCAGTGACTCGCAATTTACAGAAGGTGAAAACAATACCAGCCTCTGTGACGTGGCAGGCAACCGGGGATCGTATCACAGCAGCCGCTCGAGCAATTTGTCTGAAAATAATTGCATATGATGACCCAAAAATAAACCAATGAGAGAATGCCTTTCGAATCCAAAGGGAAAAGGAAGCTTTAGAGTGAAATTTGGCAAATGCACTTCATGAATACTTGACTGTGACTAGTGGGTTGTGTGAAGAGACTGTCTTGCTTCAAGGGATTGTGTTATATGGTCTTTGAGGCTTTGAAGAATCAAACGACCATGTTGTGTTTGATGTAACCTTTGATTTTCCTTTGTAATCTAATTTTCATAAAGGGGAATGCTTTGGTTGTCTCTGAGATGAGCGCCAACAACAAGTGACTGCTGTAGATTTGGAAGTCAGTGATCTCTTTGAGGCGAACGAACAGCGCAAAGACAGATTTTTCTTTTTCTTGATATTGATGGAGCTTCGTGGTGGTTGCATGTACTAAATAAATACAAAATTAAAACATTAAACAGGTTTCCATACTCAAAGAGAATAAAGTATTGTGTCTACATGTGTCAGGTCCAAGAACCAAATGCAGTTTCCCCCATCAGATGTGTTTTTCAGTGCTCAAACTGGGCAGTTTTAGTGTTTTTAACAGGCAGAAGTTGTTTTTATCCTTTACACAAAGATAAAAATTCACTACGTCTTTTATTTTAGCCAGGTTCATATGTTGATCTGGCGGTTCACATTCCTTGTAGGATGAAGTGCGATCACTTTAGTGACCTCTGAACTTTTGAATCTTGTGGACTCATCGGGTCAGTTTTTTAATTTCTTTTAGGTGCAGGCATATGAAAAACCTTTAGCAGCAGTGTGGAAAGTGAAAGCATTGCTGATGGCGTAACGGGCCGCTCTATCGTGCTTGTCTTGCACCTTTTCTTGCAGTTAGTGGAGAGGGGGCGGCTGGTAAGACTTGGCGTGAGAGTGCTTTTTAAAAACACTCCCCTTAGAGCTCAGTTGCTGGTGTGCTCTCATATCTGAGAATCCATTCATTTTGCTGCATGGCTTTTGGTATGTCTTCTGCACCGTTCAACATTGCATTCACTCCACTTATCCTGCACTACTGTCCTTGATAACTACACTTATTATGGTTTGTTTAGGTTCTTATATTTCTCTTGATTATGGTGTGTTCACTTCCCTTGTTTGTCACAGACCTGCATTTTTTTGATAGGCAGAAAACTTTCATCTGATCCATCCATCCACTAACCCATCCATCCATCCGCTCTCTACCATTTACCCAGGTTGGAGTTGCAGGGGCAGTCAAAGCAGACATGCCCAGACCTATCTCTCTCCAACAATTCTTCCAGCTCTTATGAGGCAAAACTAAACCAAGGTCTCCTTCCAGCAGGACATGCCCAAAAAACCTGGCCTAGAAGGTGCCCAGGATTTATGCTGGTCAGATGGCCGAATCACCTTAACTGGCTCCTTTTGATCTGTGCTCCTCATCCTATATCTAATGGAGGGCAAGAGATTCTTCAGAGGAAGCTAACTTCTTCCACTTGTAAATACAGGCTGTTTTGGTCACAACTCAAAGCTCCTGACCGTAGGTGAGGGTAGGAATGTAGGTCACTTTCAGGCTCAGCTCTGTTTTCACCACAACACATCACTATGGAGTCAGTCCGTGAGTCTTTCATTCGACTGTCCCCTTATTCATGAACAAGATCCCAAGATACTTAAACTTCTCCACTTGGGCAACAACTCATCCCTAACCCCGAGTGAACACTCTACTATTTTCAGGCTGAGGACCACGATCTTGGGTTTGGAGGTCCTCTTTCTTATTCCCTTTGTTTCACACTCATGAAACAGTGTGAAACAAACTCTTCCATGCATGTGGGTCAGTTTGAAGTCTTGTTGGCAGAGTTAGGTCCAAATCTGAGGAGGCAGAGAAATAATTTCAGACCTGGAGTAGTGTCTGACTGTGGTCTGAGGTAAAAAAGTATTATTTTACTATTTGTATATTCAGTACTGGTTCGTTTTTTTTAAACTAAAAGTGCAATGCAGTGGTCTCATTGGTCAGATCTGCTTATTTGCATGCTATAAAATAGAAAAATTGATCTTGGTTTGAAAAAAATAAATGTCACAGATTCTTGAGTGAAATTACGCCATGGTTGTGAGCAGCTGCATAAAAAATGGATGAGTCTGAAAAATGTATTTAACAAAATAATCACAGATTTTACATGTCCTGTGTGTAAAGGCCTCGGTCTCACTTAGTCTCACTTAGTTCACTTCCATAGTGTTCATATTAAAATTAAGGTCAGAATCAAGGAAAACTTTTCTCCAGTAGCTGGTTTATTAAGCTTTTACTGCAAACAGGAAGTACAAATAATGGAAGCCATTACTGATGAGATCTTTTTTTAAGGGATTCAGATTCAATAAAGTGATATTGAACCCCAGCTGCAAAAACCAATACACTCTGCTGCTGCTGTTAGGGTTCGCTGCCTTACCTCACTCTGCTGTACCATCAGTTCTGCTGATCTAATATGGAGTGCACGGCAGATGTATTTGGAAGCTTTTATTAAGCGAAGATGGGCATTTTGATTTCTCTGTTAGTGCTGATGTGGAAGCTGAGTGTTCTCATGTGGAAAGTGGCTGATGCATCTTAAGAAAAAAGGAGGATGAGTTGAAAATAAAAGACAATGCACAGAATCTGATTTAAAAAATAAGATTAGGTGGTGTATGGAGAACTGGTTGGGCCCGACTGGACAGTTGCAGTAAGAGGAATGTGTGCTATTTCCACACCGCTGCTGTCATCTGTCAAGAGGCAGAAACTGTCAAAGAGGCTGTCGGTGCGCGTGCCTGTCTGTCTGTATGTGTGTGTGTCTGTTTCGCTGTGCCTGTGCATGTTTGAGAGCAGTGAGTAGGAGTAATGCCGAGGGGAAGAACAATTACTACACACCTACCAGCCACAATTGCAGCTTACATGAGTGCGGAACAAGCTGCTAAAAACAGTGTAGATGCTCTTATAACAGTCAGCCACAGTACTGCTTGTTACAGGGCAGACCACCATAAGGACACGCGCCTCTTCTGAATGCATGTCAATCATCATGAGAACCGAGGAGAGGAAAAGACAATGTGGTTTATGTTTTGTATTATAAAACTCTGATGAGAATAGGGATCTTGTTGAGTCACATATTGGTATCTTGTATTTTAACCATAGCAGTGACATAAAGATTTGCTAAATATGAGAAAATTGAATGTGAATATAAACCATTTGGAGGTCATTTTTTTCCCCTGTGTCACCTACTTTGAAACACCAACTCACCCTTACATCATTCTCCACAGTCCGGCATCGGCTGTGCTGTCAACTTGTGTAAGTTCTCCTTAAGCAGCCTGTTGTGGGAATGGATTCTGGCATCCTCATGTTTATGTGGTTGCTATTGTTACATGGAGCCCAACCTAGTGGACTGAACTGCTGCAGACATCCCCCTCCATTGTCTCACTGAAAGCCTGGTGAAAATCAGGAAATGTTTCACTGCCTCTGTTTGCTGTTGTGCTCTATCATGGTTCTGTTCAAGAGTGTTACTCTCAAAAGACCAATTCAGGTTTAGTTTGATTACTTTAAAGCTCATGAACCTATAACCAGCGAGAAATGAGGGTAACCGCAGGACTGACCTACCAGCCACTTTCTAATTCAATAGGGAAGCTCTGTTATCAATTCTGTGTCAAGATAACTGACATGAAAATAATTTCAAAGAGAGAATATTGGTATTGTTTGTTAATTAATTGGCCCCTGGCCTGCTGTCATGTTCACTCAACAGCCTCTTTATTGGTCTTAATTCTTTGTGGCATAGATTCAACAAGGTGCTGTAAACATTCCTCAGAGATTTTGGTATTGACTCGATAGGATCACACAATCGATGCAGATTTGTCAGCTGGACATCCATGATGCTAATCCCCCGCTACACCACATCCCAAATGTGCTCTGTTGGATTGAGAGCTGGTGAATGTGGAGGCCACTTGAGCACAGTGAACTCTCACTCATATTCCAGAAACTAGTTATACTTTTGAATGGAGGGGCGTGATTGGGAAGAACGGCCTCCCGGATATGAACCCGAGCGGTGTTTTGTTATTGGACTTCTGTGCAAACCACAGTTTGGCCATAATGAACACCATGTTCGAACATAAGAGTGTCCATAAGTGCATGTGGCACCAGGACGCTCTAGGCCGCAGGTCGATGATCGATTTTGTAATCGTATCATCAGACCTAAGGCCATATGTTCTGGACACTCGGGTAAAGAGAGGGGCTGACCTGTCAACTGATCACCACCTGGTTGTGAGTTGGATCAGGTGGCGGGGAAGGACACTGGACAGACCTGGCGCGCCTAAACGTATAGTGAGGGTGTGCTGGGAACGCCTAGCAGAGGCCCCGGTCCGCAAGATCTTCAACGCACACCTCCAGCAGAGCTTCAACAGCATTCCGAGGGAGACTGGGGACATTGAGTCCGAATGGACCATGTTCAGCATCTACATTGCCGAAGCCGCTGCACTGAGCTGTGGCGCAAGGTGGTTGCTGCCTGTCGTGGTGGTAACCCCCGAACCAAATGGTGGACACCAAGCTGAAGAAGGAGTCCTGTCGGGCTTGGTGAGCCTGTGGGACTTCTGAGGCAGCTGATAGGTACCGACAGGCCAAGCGGAACGCGGCGCGGGCAGTGGCTGAACTGAAAACATGGGTGTGGGAGGAGTTCGGAGAGGCCATGGAAAAAGACTTTCGGACTGCCTCGAAGAGATTCTGGCAAACTGTCAGGCGACTCAGGAGGGGAAAGCGGTGTGCTACCTGCACTGTGTATAGTGCGGGTGGAGTACTGCTGACTTTGACTGAGGAAATTGTCGGGGGTGGAAGTAATACTTCGAGGACCTGGGCTGGGCTTCTCTGCTTAGGCTGCTGCCCCCGCGACCCGGCCCCGGGTGAAGAGGATGGATGGATGGATGGATGGACGGAAGAATCGAAATTTCAGTATAAATCCGCACACCACTATTTTTCAGTGTGTTTTTGGTCTGTGGGCTGCAGGTCCTGAGCTAGTGATGGCCAAATGAAGCTTTCTGAAGCCTGTATTGAAAAAGGATTCATTAGGCAAAGCTTTTCAACACAGTTCTCTTTGGTGTCATCTGGTGGCCAAAAATATGAAGAGCACCTTGAATCTACAACTTGAACTGCTTCATTATGATCGGCCACTTTACAGAGCTGAATTGACAGCCTCTGTTTGATATCATGTGGCAGTTCTGTCTTACATCAGGCTGATATGGTGTTTTTCCAAAGTGTTTTTGTTTTTTTTTGAAAAAATTATATCTATTTTAATAATAAATCATATTGATGAATACATTTTCCTTGTTTAAACATGTGCCATGGTGTGTTCTCCTTTTGTTTGTGACTTCTTGATGTTTTTTACTAATAAAAAAAATACACAATAAATAACAATGTACAACACAACATTATAATAGTTTGGGAGTATGTTTGTGCTGTGAGGCCCCCGCCTCCACGTGATTATGCAATTAACCAGCGGACAGATACGTTTACAGTGGTCCCTCGTTTATCGCTGGAGTTAAGTTCTAAAAATAACCCGGGATAGGTGAAAGTAGCCAGCTGTATTTTTTACAATTATTATAGACATTTTAAGGCTGTAAAACCCCTCAGTACACACTTAATAGACTTTTCTCAGACAGGCATGAACATTTTCACACTTTTCTCTCTTGTTTAAACACTCTCAAAGTTCAAACCTTGGTAGAAAAATAAGTCCAGTATTATAGAATGAAACCAAAGATCAAACCCTGTTTTCAGGTCCAGAACATGGGAATAGAGCAGCTGCGAGAGAATTAAACATTAATGAATCAATGGTACGGAAGTAGAGGAAGCAAGAAGAAAGAGTTGAGTAAAGTTTGACTTATCTGACTGTTTTTTGTTTTTTTTCGCTTAATGCGCCTTATAATCCGGAAAATATGGTAACTTCTACCTTCCTTTAGCATGTCCAGAAGTCCAACTTTTGTGCGATGGTTAGCATCTTCCCCTGCCTTTTGGGTGCTACCGCAGGTGCCTTTGGCGGTGCGAAACGGTCCGTCGACATTGTTGTATTTGTTGGGGAGAAAACTTACAAACATACAGTACAGCACTTCAGAGTCACACTGCGAGCGATTGAAGATTTATGTAAATTTGACAAGCTGAACGTATTCTGTACTGTACAGGAGACACGGCACTGAGGAGATTGTTTGACAATAGTCTACAATCAGGACGCAGAACACAATGCTGTAAAAAAAAAAAAAAAAGGAGGCAAAAAAAAAAAAAAAAAAAAAATAAAAAATTAAAAGA
>VUQG01036068.1:43095-57638 GCA_015106755.1 Etia nguti
ATGAAAAAAAAAAACAAAGAAGAAAAAAAAAAAAAAAAAGCATGCAAAATTGCACAAAAAAAACAGCGAGGCCGCGAAAGGTGAACCGCGTTTTAGCGAGGGACCACTGTATATATAATATACTATACCTTCTATAATTATAACTATATGTATTATGTATTTCTTATGTAGATTTTAGACCTGGGAGCAGAATTCCCGATGAACTGTTTTTTATTTAGGAACAGCCAGAGCATCCTCTCTAATCATCTCTAATATTATAAGTTATTTTACTAGTTATTTTGTATTCTTGTACACCACTTTGGTCAACGCTGCTGTTTCATCCTATATAAATAAATAAATAAACGATAAACGAATTATGTTGGACGGCATTGATCACGTGACTCTGTTGAGACGGCACAGTGTTTCTGAAGTAGTGTTGATTGTTTTGACACATGTTGCCGGGGCTTCAGCTTCAAACGGACCGTCATTATCCTGAGCAAACTGCCCTTGTCTTCTCTCTCACACAAACACACACGGACGTGCGACAGTGCAGCCGTGCACGTTCCTCATTGGTCCCCGAAAGCAAAAAAACAGGTGACGCAACACGGAAGTATCGGCAGCAGAGTCTTCGGGGCTGTGATGTGTTTACCGAGGCTGTGTGTGTGAAGGCTCTTGGAGAAACAACGACGCGACATGAAGATGTTTTTTTCCGGTGTACTGCTGCTCCTGTGTGCGCGCCACATCGACAGCTGGGATGACGGTGGGTTGGGGTTTAGTTTCCGTTTGTTTCACGCTGCTCTTCAGTTCCGGTGTTGTGCCAAAAACTGATTTCCGGTATTTGCCAAAAACCGATTGCTCGTATTTAAACTGCTATAAATAACTTGTTGGTCTATAATATATGAAACATATGTCAAATGTATCCCTCATGAATGATGTCAAATCATCTTGAGCCACAAACAACATTCCTGTAACAAGGTAGAAGCCAATCAGTTTTTGGCCCTGAGTTTTATATATCCTTAATTATTTATTTATCCATTGTTGACATTAAAATGTCTTTTTTAAGAGTAATCTGGCCAAGAGGACAGCAGAAATTGCAACAAATATAACAATAGTTCTGTAAACATATTTTAAGTGGACAAAAACGACCGGATTGGTTATAATGTAGGTACAATAACACAGAGATATAAAGATACTTGAAAAACAGGTAATTTTAAAATGTTATGTATAACCCCTTTGTAAACCCTGTTCACCGAACTCTATTTACCAACACTCTTTAGTGTGTGTAAAGCGACATGACTGTGATTTGTGTAATCCTAGTGTGGAAATCAGCCCTTTTCTCCTTTGTCGCCTGCAGGCAGCGTACTGCTGCGGGACATCCAGGCACTGACTCTGTACAGGAACCGGTACACCACAGCCAGGCGCTCCAGCCCGATCCCTCAGCTCAAGTGTGTTGGAGGGTCAGCGGGCTGCCATGCCTTTGTCCCAGAGGTGGTTCAGTGTGTAAATAAAGGCTGGAACGGATTGGATGTGCAGGTGAGGGACCTGCTGGTGCTGTACGGTGTGAAATGAGCTCAGTAGGACTGATTCAGGTGCTTTTATTTCAATTTTTGAAGAAATGACTCCTGTGTGTGCTGTGCATATTAAAATATTCATCCCAGACAGTGGTAGGCCAACCCGAACTACAAGCACATTATTCTACAGGTGACAACAAGGAGAGGCGGTTTGAGTCTTAGTCTTTATTGTTGTTTCCATTTTTTTTTTTTTGGCACCACTGGCTGTAGGATGGTCTGCATGTTCAGTTTTGGTAATATGTAGGTGTTGGCGGGCACATTCTGTCGCATTCAGGCAGTTTAATCTGGTCAGCACAAGTGCTCATGAAAAAAACAAAATTTGACAAAACAAATTGAATTGGGACTTTGTGTAATCTGAAATTTTGTGCTTTAAAACTTGAGCAAGATTAGAGAAAATCGTATGGGGAATCTCATCCTTGACAGATTTGGGACACCTGCAAAGTAGAAGACCTTTTATTTTGTCTCTTTAAACTAAGTTCAAGTGCAAGAATGCTTAAGTGGTGACAATGAAGTTTAAATGAGGAATTGTACCGTGTTTATGAGTAACCCTCAAACTTGTTATGCTTAAATACAGTTTAGATTGATGGGGTGTCTCTTGTTCTGCTGTGTGTTACAGTGGGAGTGTAGGACTGACATGGACAACGCATATCAATTTGGTCACATTGAGGTGAGCTGTGAGGGCTACAGCCACCCTGCTGATGCCTACATACTGAAAGGGTCTTGTGGGCTGGAGTACACACTGGAACTGACTGAAGAGGGCCAGAGGAGGGCTCACAGTAGCAGGGGTTCCCGCGGTGGGTTGAATGGTAGGAGGATGGGTGATGAGGACGAGTGACGGAGGTTTTAATTTCTACACAAGGATTAGTTGTTTAAGAATGTTCTTTGTCATTTTGTCTGTCAGATCTCTGGGGATTTGCCTCCAGTTTCTTTAGTGGTTCATCAGAAGACGGGCAGCAGCATGAGCGTCAGAGCTCGTACCCTGCGGGTGCTCAGGACTCAGGAGGCCTGCTGGTTGTTGCTGTGCTTTTGCTCTTAGCCTTTGGCGTCCATAAAATGTTCCTAAGTGGGAACACCATTCAGTGGGGGCAAGATGGTGGACCAGCTACAGGTTCTGGACATAATTACCATGGCTCCATGGGTGGACCACCCCCACCAGGATTCAAACCAGACTACACAGGTAGCTGATGCAAAATAATGGCGTGCGGAGACGTAGACGGCGTAGTCTGCACATTTGTCAAAGCAGCACATCCTTTTGGTAGGACGGACCTTGTGGTCTGTATTATTGTAGGCTCTTTACCGTACAACATAAAGCACCTTGAGGTGACTGCTGTTGTGATTTGGTGCTATAGAATTGAGTGTTATTTTTATGTCATCCAGGCTGCATTGCATGAAAAAAAGACATCAGCTTCATTGACAGAGTTTTGATCAGTTCTTGTTTTCTGCTCAGACTACCCTGGAGCCAACCCCAGTTACGGTTTCCACAGTGACTACACTCACAGACACCAGTACCCAGGAGGCCGGGCAGCTCCCGGCACAGGAGGAGGCTTCTGGACTGGAATGGGAACAGGCGGGGTGCTTGGATATCTTTTTGGTCGTCAGAGGTTAGTAAAGGGGTGGAAGGAGAGAAAATGGAAAACGGGGAGTATGGAATTATATTTCACCTTCCTGTCTTCAGGATATTCATGCTGTGTTCCATCTCATGTATTCTGCAGAAGCCAGCCCTACAACTCTAATTACTCCACTCACACTAACAGACCTGCCAGAGAACCTCCCTCCTCCGGGACACGCGTTACGTCAGGTACCAGGACTGCATCTTATTAGAAGGGACACAGAAACAGTTTGCACATGTTACCTACCTTTGTGATTCTTATAGCCCCTTTCCATTAGTACCCATTTGGGTCATCTCGATACGGTTTGTCCAATAAATCAGTTTGTCTGATCTTTGTGATATAGTCTGTTATCCTCTTCATCAGAACTTTTCTGTGGTCATACTCGATAATGTTTCTGCAAAAGACACATTTCCACAGTGGATTGTAAATTTAAAAAAAAACAAAGCATGATTGAAATGCAGACTTTTAGCTTTAATTGCAGGGATTTTCCCAAGATTTGCATTACAGGCAGTTTTATAGACAGTCCAAATTAATGGAAGAATTGACAAGCAATTTCAGGGCCAGGCGAGACCTGGTCCCTTCTTGTTTCATGACAAATGAAGCAGACATGACCATTCTGATGTAGATTCAGAGTGTTGAATTTCTATTTTCAAAATTACAGGTTTTCTTGTAATTTTAATGCCATTTTAAATATGAGGCCCACAGAGATGTGCAAGTCTTTGGCCCAAACATGGAGAGCACTGTAAAGGGATGGAAACCTGGGTAAGATGTGGCATTAAAATATTCTTAGTTGGTAGTAAGGAGCCCAAAGTGTGCCAAGAAAATATCCCCCACACTATTATACCACCACTGCCAGAGGCCTGAATGCAAGCAAGGGTGGATTTATGCTTTCATGCCAAATTCTGACCCTACCTTCTGAACGTTTCAGCAGAAATCAAGACGCAGTGTTTTTTCAGTCTTTGAATGAGCTATAAGTGTAAGACTTGGAGTGGTCTTCTGCTGGTTTGAACTTCAGCCGGTGACTGTCTGATTAGATACCTGGTTTAACGAGCAGTTTGAACATGTGAACCTATTAAAGCGTCTGAGTGTGAATGCCAGTGTGAGGGAAATCTTAGCTGATCAGAACAGGATATTTAATGTTTTTTAAAGCTGCGCCTCCATCCACGCGGTCACGGTCTGATTCACGTGGCTTAGTTACATGAATTCATTTTTTTTTCTCAGTTTAAAAACTAACTGAGCAGCACAAGAGAACCATTAGTGCAATCAATTTCATGCTCATGTCAAGCTGTGCACCACAGCTGATGCTAGCTAGTTTGACAAATGACGTTAGACCAGCTGTGTATGAGCCATTAAGCTGCTGGTTTAGCTGCTCTTGAGTGAATTAACAAACACATCAGTTAAATCCACACAAACAATCCCAAACAGCTTTATATTCCATGTTACAATGATATAAGCATTAGTATCTCCAAGCAGAGAAGCAGGATCATAATCTAATAAGATCACCCCACCCACAATAAAAGAACAATTCTTTCCTTTTGTATGTTTTGGATGAGCATGCCTGCAAGTTTTTAGTGCAAATGGCTAAAGCTGACTCCTGTTTGTTTTTTGTTTTTTAGGTTTTGGGGGAACCAAAAGAAGATAGAAGCGCCACCCCCACCCCCCCACTTGGACACATTTTCTGCAGTGAACAGTGTGGAGAGAATATAACTAAGTGCGTTGATCTGTTTGCTGCTCGCAGGTTGTAATCCTTTCTTCAAGCAGAGACATCCAAACAGAACTTTACTGCTCCGTTGTGGTTTTTTTGGAGAGCTTTCTGTGCTTCAGTAGTTTCTGTCAGCGTGTGCTTTGGGTTTTAGCCTAAAAGTTTTACCGTCCAGCATAAGAAGCTGGTATGGCTTTATTAAACGAATAATAATGTTTCATTGATAATTATTGGATTCGTTTTTTTAATATTTGCACTCTTTACCTGAAACTTTTGCTCAAATGTTTGTATCTGTTATGGTGTTCCTCTGCTGATGAATGTTGTAGCACCTTTTCATTTCCAATAAATGAAATTATAGAACTGACAAAATGGTTAATAAAATGGTGTGTACTGCTGCTCTCTGGCTTTGTGCACCAGCTAAGAAAAATCCTTAGTCTTTAGACTCATGGATAAAATCCACTTTTCAACCATCGGTGCTGCATTTGTCTTGTGCATACCCATAACTGGATGAGTTTGCACTACAGCACAAACTGATTTTAAATCCTCAGATTTCAGTTTCCAGATCTCTCTTCCATCTTTATGTCAGTGCTGACATGGCCACTTGTAGGGCTGTGCGATATGACCAAAATCTCATACCCCGATATAAAACCTTTCTCATCCCAATAACGATATAAATCACAAAAATTTTACATTTTGTGTAAATTCTGTGAATCTCAGGCAACTCGACTTGTGTGAAGTGTTTTCAGCTGGGCATCATGTACCTGGCATCGAGTGTTTTGACTGATGCATGAAACTATACATTTTTAGATATAAGTTGTAATGGCCGCCATTTTCTTTATGAGTATTTATTACATGGCGTGCTGCGGGGAAAAGTCTGTTCTAACGTTTGACTCTAAGGTTTATTTTGAGCACCTGACGGCTCTTTTTGCTTCTCATTCGTAAACACTCTCCAAACTCTTTCACGTGATTCTTGCATAGGTGGTAGAAGAAGTTTGTCGTGTTTGAGTCTGTGGCGGGGAATGGTTTGTGGCATAATATGCATAGTACAGTTTTCTGGTCCGTGTCAGACTTTTCATAACCAAACCATCTCCATGCTACAGAGGTGGCCCCTCATTTAGGAATAAAGTCCTCGATTTGTTTGGAGTGGTCCTTCTGTTTGGAGCTACCTGGTTCTGCCTCATCTTCACTGGCCATGCTGGTATTCTCTGTGCCTGCATCCACGTGGTGACTGTAAGCGCCATTTATAGTTACTTCATGTTTTTATTTGAGGTAGTTTGTTTGATACATATTCTGAAATTTGATGTTTGAGAATAATGTATTTTGTCATGATTTCAGTTTACTTTGAAAATTCTCAACAGGATCTTCAGCTTTATTGTGAAAGGTTTATGTGGAAAATAAACATG
This sequence comes from Etia nguti, assembly GCA_015106755.1. Lineage (NCBI taxonomy): Eukaryota > Metazoa > Chordata > Actinopteri > Cichliformes > Cichlidae > Etia > Etia nguti. The sequence continues at coordinate 49,361 of VUQG01036068.1, forward strand.
TGGACGGCGGAGCCACACGGTGGTTTTACCATCTATGTTGCTAACGAACCGACACGTAAAAACAGTAGTGTGGTTATTTTAAATATAAGAGAAAGAGAGAACTTTAAGGACCTGTCTCAATATGCGTACTTGTGCTTACTTGCGTTCTCGTGGACTCGTGATACGTCATCAGTCGGAGATCAAGTACTGTTCCATTTCAAAGTACGCATCAAGCTGAGAACGTGGAAAATTCCCGGATGTGTTCTTGCTCCGCCCGTTTTATCGAGCATGCATCTGTGGTGACTTGTGTGGACTTGGTACAGCTAAATATCCCAGATTGCATTTTGTCCATAACTCAGACGCAGTAATGGCAGAGAAGCGTGGCTAAAAATTTTAAATATTACTCTTTCTGGGTCACAAAATAAACTTTTAAGTTATTCTCAGGAGAGAATGTAGCTGTATAAACTTCAAATATCTGCTCCATTTATCAAGACATCACATATTTGCAAAAGTGCTCCAACAGTTTAGGAGATGTTTGTTACCCACCAGCTTGATAGCAGACTGGGAGGTCAAGGCTCACTAGAGCCGGCGAGAACAGCGAACTCCCAGCACATCGTTTTCAAACCCTCCGCGGTCTTTCGCTACTCAGGTTAAACATGAAATATAAGTAACTTAGATAACTTTTAAGTGTTAATGTTTGGTTTATTTCAGTGTTTTATTTGTTCCTGAGTAAATCGGTTTGGCTGAGATTAGCTGACTCTGAATTAAATCTAACATTAAAAATATTTAAATTCAGGAGGAAACATTTTCACCGGCAACAAAAACAGCATGTTAATACGTGGAGATCCTGAAGGCTGCTCCAAAAATGATCAAATTATATTTTAAATATTTGTTCAGTTCTCTTCCAAACCCCAGTAGCTGTCTGTTGTAATTTGAGTGTCTACTAAAATAAAAATAGAAGAGTTCTAACATCTCACCTGTTTGTTTTTATTCAGGCATACATGTATACTATTTTTATTAATAGAGAGAGTTCGCTACTCAGGTTAAACATGATATACAAGTCACTTAGATAACTTCTAAATCTCAATGTTTGTTTTTTTTTCAGTGTTTTATTTGTTCCTGAGTAAATCGGTTTGGCTGAGATTAAAGTTAAGCTTCATAACATATTAATCACAGTAAAATTAAGAGGGGACGGCGTTAAAAACTCTGGACCTGTGACATCATCAAGTACGCTGGTGTTCCAACTGTACAAATCGCGAGTACCTACTAGCGTTCTTGGCAAGTCCGTACTCCCGTGCGGGAGTGACCATCAAAACGTGACCATCAAAACGATGAAAAAATATTGCCGTAAACAGCTTATTTTACGACACCATGAAACAAACGATAGCGTATAATATCGTCATATTGCACAGCCCTAATCTCTTGTTACGGAATCCTTTGTCATCCCCCCAGCAGCTGTTTTTAAGGCTCTGGTTGTGCCTTTATAAAGCTTTACAAAACAGCTGTAGATATTTAAGAAATGTTTTCTGATCACACTCAACATCACACACTAACAGTAGAAAACATTTCTACACTTCTCATTTTGATTGCATATTTAAAATATCAAAACAGAGAGTGCTTTTTTCCCTTTCATAAACCCATGAAAAGCACACTTCTCATATCCATCCCCCCCGATTCAGAGCGCTTTCCAGAACCTATGAAACGTACAGGCACAGATGGGCCCACACTAAATACAAAAAAATACAGTGCAGGACAGTGGTGTGTGCCCTGGTGCCCATACTATGTGGAAAAAAGGTTAAACACTGACTTGTAATGGATCACTTTTATACAGAGTAGTGAACAAGTATTTAGACTCTTTACATAAGTTATAATCCTACATAAACAGCCTTACATTAATTTCATATGAAAATATATTCAAAGTAGCAAGTAAAGCAAAACACTCTTTAACATTATGTTCCTTTTCACAATATATTATTCAATGATAAATGCTGATTGGTTAATCTGTACTTTAATGTTGCATATCACACACAGTACAGTCATATCAATATGACAGCACGGGTCACAATGATGCAAATTATCTCCAACATTAAATGTTACACTGATGCTCTGACACGACAAATGTTAGATGAAAAGGATCAGACACAATAAAGTCTTTTACAATTGTGTCAGCCTCTCACATATTTTCTCAGGCTGATCTGCTTTCTTGCAACTTGTGAAGTAAAGTTGGTTGCATTTAATAGACTTACATTTGTTTATATTAGCTAGCTACTGCCAGGACTAAAACTAAAAATTAGTCTAGTCACTTTTGTACTGCCCCTGGCTGCAACAATGAGTTTTATGTTAAGAAACTAAGGATATACCGTTTACTTTCATTGTCTGTCTCTTTAGTCAGTCAGTGGTTCATTACATTAAATACATAACATTACATCTAATAGGTGCAGCTAGTCAAACAATGAAGAACCACTTGCTGCTTAAGAGATCATATGATTGTTGGGGTTTTGCTGACTAAGTGCCTTTTTTTAATTTTGTGATTTGGGGCTATATAAATACAATTGAAATTAATTGAATAGTAGGACAAGAGAGATAAATACTTCTACATCACAGTACAGTCTTTTGCCCTCAATTTGTCCAAAATATTGTCAGAGGGCTTTATATCTTATATTTGAAGAGAGTCGGGCACACAGCGATTTAGAAGAGGAAGATGAGAGGACATTTTACAATATGAGGATAGCTCTTAAATCAGTCAATCAATGCCCAGAATCATTCTGATTCTGAAGGTGAATCTGAAGTTGGCCGCTAACATAATATGGATGGCACCAGAGCCCACACAATTTGCAAGTCATGTTCAAGATATCAAGTCATCCTTTCTGCTGCCGATTCCTGACTCAAATAAGAAAATTACACTGGATCTTGAGGGAAGATGTATTTTTAGAGATTAATAGAAAGATGTGGACATAATGTATTTGAATGCCTGCTTTGGGGATCCTCATCCTTGTCTACAGGTCAAGAGGGGAGTTGACTGAATGTCTGTAGAATTCTTTGACAGGGAGAGAAATGTTTAGAGCTCCAATGTCTCTAAAGAGATTTCATTTATTCTCAAGGATCATTAGATTTGATGATTGGGAATCAAGACCTGTTAGAAGGCAGGGGTAATCTGCACTGCATGGGACAACTTTATGACACTAGGCCCAGTGTAAATGTGCACGAATGGCTTGTGGGGTTTAGAGGCCCCTGACCTTTCAAGGCAGTATATGGCTGCATGTGATCTTGCTGTATTTTAATGTATGGAATGGGTACATTTATACATGGAAGCTAGATGGAGGAGCTTTCTGAAAGAAACTAGGGGTACAGTTTTTTTTACATCATACAACCTGGGAGAGTAGCTTCTCAAAACAAAGCTGACAATGGTTGGAACACATATTAATGCTAATGAAGACATTGTCTCAATTCCTTTTTTCCAAGATAAAAATCCACTGTACTGAAGCTTAACATCAAATATAACCTTATGAAAAAACACGAACCACACTTCTGTTGTCAATTGTGTTCTGGTAGAGACTGATTGTAATCATTAAATCTCTTTTTTCTCTACTGTTTAAAAATGAGATAAAGACAATATATGTTAATTGTTTATGAAGTGAAATTTTATTTCAGACTTGTTATTAAAACCCCAAATATGTCCAGAAGAATACCAGAAGGTCCCAAAAGTAAAGACCATACAAGGGTTAATCTGGAGAATTTCTGCATTTTAGGAAATTTAAAAGCGGTGAGCATGTTCAATAGGAGTGATTTCTGTTAGATATTTTACGATTGATAAGACCCATGTGGGCCACTCAAGTCTTCCCATGAGCATATCATAATCACCTTTTTATTAAAGTAATCACAGTATACTGATTAACTATCTATTACAACTATCATGGCTAAAATACTGATATTTCACTACCCTGATCATGTAGCCAGCAGGCCACCTCCAGTCAACTAACTGCACCCCAGTTAGCCCTGATGCTGTGCTGTAGCGGTGTGTTTGATAGTGTTTGAAGTGCACAGGATACAGCACTTTATCAATGTGTGTGGTTGGGCTAATGCAGCTTGAGCAAGAATAGATGTGCTCTATCAATTCCAGTCTATAGGGTACAAATCTCGGTGAGACCTCGTCCTTTTTGTTCTCTAATGTGTGCCTTTCTCTTGTTTTGTATATATCCCTCTTGATTGTATATATTTCTCCTGTTTCCTGCTTATTCCTACTGTCTACTATTTATGTTTTATTCTGGCAAAGTTGCCGTAGAGCACCCAATTTCATGTACATGAACAATGACAATAAAAGGCTATTCTATTCTATTCTATTAAGTAGCTAACATCAAAAGTCTGCTAAATTCAAAGAAGTGAATCTTTTCACTTCTTTTTTTAATTCAAAATAGCATCTCTGTGTCAGAGTAAAGCTGGTTTTATGGTCCTGCTAATGTGTCAGTCTGCATACATTTTTCAGTTGGACAGAGCAGGTAAAGGGGTTTTCAGACGCTCCTGGCTCCTCCAAAATCCTGGCTGTGCACAGCTGGAAGCAGGTGATGTAAGCAACTCCCAAAAGCTAATTGGTTGACAAGTGGGCAGGAATAGAGCAGGGATGGCGGGTTTACCCAGTAATAAGAGAACCATGAAAAACAAACAAACAAAAAACTACAAAGATAAAAGAAAAAATATTACCCAAAAAATTATCAAACTAAGCATGAAAAGTCTTGATGCATTCTCAATCATCAAGGTAAGTAAATCTCCAAAAGTTGATTCTGTTCATCTGGACGTAGCGTGACTTCCAAGTGACTTCTTCAGTCTCAGCTGAGACTGAAGAAGTCACTTGGATGAGTGACGAAATGTTTTTCCCACTGAAAACGCTACGTCCAGATGAACAGAATCAACTTTTGGAGACTAAGCGTGAAAAGTACAGACAGTGGCTATTTTCCATTGTTTTTAAACACTCGTCAGCTCTTTCTATGTTGTCTGTCAGAGACCAACAACAACACGGGCAAGTAACAAGTAATAGTAATAAGTATGTAACACATACTTTATACACTGCCTCCATCTGACAACAGAGCTCATCTCAGGCAGACAGGCAGGCCCTTGATTGGACCGGACAGGCCAAGTGGACAGATCAGATTTTTTTTTGGCTGTTCGCATTAATCATTAAATGCGGTCATTATCAGATTCTAGTATAAACCAGTATTGGCCCTGTTATCATCTACAAAAGAGCAAAGATATCACACGAGAGTCCCAAAGATAGCTCCAGTAACTTCAAGAGAACAATCCAAAACTTTGACCCCTACACAAGGTATCCAGAGCTCTTGTAGTGTGGGGGACATTTTTTTTCCTAATCCACTTGTCCCTTTAAACGTCCTCTATCAAAATAGAGTTCTTGCCAATTATCAGCTTTATCTAAATATTTTCATCATGTCGGACATGGTCATTTGTCATGTACATTAGTTTGTCACCTCTTTCTGTAGGTTGGAATTGGTAGAGGAGCAGCTCACCTCACTCTCTCTCTCGTCATCATCATGTATTACAGTGCAGCGATGAGTCTTCAAGGACTGTGACCGAGTGAACAGTCTCTTGCACTGTGAACACCAGTATGGTTTCTCTCCAGTGTGAACACGTAGGTGGCGGTTGTAACTGTATGAGCTATTGAAACATTTCCCACACTGGTCACAACTGAACGGCTGCTCTCCAGTGTGGATGCGGAGGTGGCGAATATAGTTGCTTAGACGACCAAAACTCTTTCCGCATTCTTTACAATTATAGGGTTTCTCTCCCGTATGAGTGTGAATATGTTGCTTGTATGTTTTTGAAATAGAGAAGCTTTTCTTGCATAATTCACACTGGAATGGTTTTTCTCCCGTATGTATGCGTAAATGTGATTTATAATTACCCAGCTGAGAAAAACTCCTGCCACACTGGTCACAGCAGTATGGTTTCTCACCTGTGTGGACACGCTGGTGTATCTTGTAACTACTTAAGTCACTGAAGCTCTTTTCACATTGGCCACAATCATATGGTTTCTCTCCAGTATGGTTCCGCAGATGAAGACTGAAATGGCCTGACTGAGTGAAACTTTTTCCACAAAAATCACACTGGTAAGGTTTCTCTCCACTGTGGCTCAGCTGGTGCCGCTTGTATGAGCTTAAAAAGCTAAAACTCTTGGGACACTGGTCACAGCAGTATGGCTTTTCTTTAGTGTGGACACGCATGTGTATTTTGTAAATACTTAAGTAACTGAAACTCTTTTCACACTGCTCACACTGATATGGTCCGGTGTGGTTGCGAAGGTGTTTTCTGTAGGAACTCTGGTCACTGAAATCTCTCCCACACTTGTTGCAGCAGTATGAGGTTTCTTCAGGGTGAGTATACAGGTGTATCTTGTAAGCATTTAACTGGCTGAAACTGCTGCCACACTGCTCACAGTGGTATAGTTCCTCTGACGTGTGACTCAGTTCGTGTCTTCTTAGACTACAGATCCGACTGAAACATTTCCCACAGGTCAGACACTGATGAGGTCTGCTTCTGTCTGGATCTGATGGTCTCAGCTAAGTGGGGAAAAAAAAGACAAATTAAGGTCAGCTGAGAACTTGCTCAAATAGTCCCTGTATATCATGGAGTGTTAACATAAAAAGATGCACTGTTTTTTCAGGTTTGTTAGATACAGCCCAGATTGTAATTTTAGGGAACATTACATAGGTTTTTGTGCTTAAATATGCTGCTGCTTACTCTGAAATACAGTAAGAGATTTTCTATCACAGTGCTTAAGCAATTATCAAAATGGAGGAACCACAAAATCTCTGTTATTGACCTGTCCATTGTGCCACCTCTAACCCAAAGTCAGGTAGGACAGACCAGATGTGGGTGAGGGGTAAGAGGGGAGAGCAAAGAGCCAGGACACAGTCAATCAATCCATACATCCATCCACTCACAGAGAGAAATTAGCCACACTTCTGGCTATTTTAGACTCACTAGTTAACCTAACCACATAACCACATAAGAACCTGAAGTACCCAGACAGAACCCACAGTGAGGAGCCCACAGCAATTACTAAGAGTTCACAAATAACTTAAAACACATTTGAGAATTGTTAACAGCACTTATAAATTACTTAAAATTCTATATTGTTTTATAAATGATTATTTCATCATTAACTACAAGCTTGGCCTGGAATCATGATGAGTTCAACTAGGGCTGCAACTAAAGATTATTAGATAGACAGAAGAGAAAACGGGGTGATATTCACAGGTGGGCAGACTTGAGCAGATAAGGTAAAGCATGTACTGGAGCCTGAAACAGGACTTGTGGTCACAGGAAGTGGAGATAGGAGTGATTGAAATAATGCTGACTAATGGACTAATCAGAAGAATACTTGGCGGATTTGTCGACCCTATCTTGAGGGTCTGGAATTCAAACAATTTATCGACTTTCCCACTCATTCCAAAAGGTCCTTGACTCTCTGGCTCCTGTAAAATCCCACTCTGTTTCCTTCATTCTCCTCCAGGGTTTACCTCTGACCTCCGAGCATTGAAGGCCAAAGCTCCGGAAGTAGAGCCTGATGCAGAAATCTATAAACCCCAGTACAAAGACTGCATCAACCAGGCCAAACAAACCTTTTACTCGAGTATTATCAGTTCTTCTGAGGGTGAAACCAGGATGCTGTTTTTGCTTTTCAATAAACTTCTTCAACCCCTGATGCTTTACCATCACACTTCTATTCATCTGAAACCTGTAACTCCTTGACGCTGTTCTTCACTATGAAAATTAATAACATTCACCACCAACTCTGTTCAAATGTTGTGTCTAAGCCCCTCTTCAGGACCTTTTCTCCATTTTATACCTTTTTCCACCTTTCGTGTTCCTGATATATCTGATATTTCTGAGTTTATATGTAAATCAAACCCCGCTACATGTCATCTTGATCCTATGCCTTTAGGATTTGTGAAATCTTGCCTCTCTTCCTTACTCGGAGAACCCGGAGAGAACCCACAGTGAGGAGCCCACAGCAATTATTAAGAGTGTCCTCTGCTAACCCTATACTCTTCACTCACCACCGGTATTGTTCCCTCCAAGATTGCTTCAGTCACTCCTATACTGAAAAAGATCTTCCTTGGAGCCTAACAACTTTAACAACCTCCGTCCGATTTCTAATCTACCCTTCATTTCTTTTTTTTTCCCTTCTTTTTTTTTTTTTTTTATTTTATATTGGGTTGTTACATACGGGACAGACATGACTGGGGGAAGGGGAAGGGAAAGAGAAAGAGAGGGAGGTGATAAAGGA
>VUQG01036081.1:0-23101 GCA_015106755.1 Etia nguti
CTTATGGTTTCTTGCTTTACACGATAAGTACTAGAATAGAATAGAATAGAATAGAATAATCCTTTAATTGTCCCACAAGGGGAAATTTGGGTGTAACAGCAGCAAGAAAGACACATATACAAACAGTACACAGAACACAGAACAGAAACATACGCAATTTTTTTACATATTTACATAAAGGAAAATGGTTACCAGAAACAGAGTACTGTACAGTTATTAAATTAAATAAACTGAAATACAGATAAGAGGGAAAAACCCAGGTTGTAGTGTGAATCGGTTGATAAAATAGTTACAGCGCTGATGTAAACCTCTATGTTTGTTGGGAGCAGTTCTGATTGTACAGTCTGACAGCTGCAGGGAGGAAGGACCTGCGGAAACGCTCCTTCATGCATCTAGGATCTAGATGTGTGTGTTTTTTCAAAGGAGGAGACAAAGGTCAGGACTGTTCAGACGTTTGGTGGCCTCGAAGTACAGGGAGTAGATGAAGCTAATACATGACCCTCTCAAGTGCCTGTGTTCACTTAGCTTAAACCTCTTGTTCACAACAATGTTTTTTCAATCCATAAAAGTCGCCCAAACCTTCCAGTCGATTATTATAAATCCTCACAAAAACTGTACAATCACACAAATACACAAATCTTACATTTTTTATAAAAATTTTTTTTTGCTCACAAGTTTTTGCTTAGTAAATAAGTTACACAATTTACTGTCAGGCCTTTAATCAGCTTTGTGAGCTCTAGTTGGATGTGCTCCTACACACACACGGACACACCTCCCTCTCCACCTCGCCTGTGTGTACGTGTGTGTAAGCTGCATTTCCTCTGAGGCCGCTGCTGTCGATCTCACATCAGCTGGATGTTTGAATGTTGACGGTAACGGGCCGGTTTCAGCATCCTCCCCCAAACTGCTGGGTTTTTTGGCTTGGGTTTTTCAAGTTCCATGTCCATTACAGCATTTGTATTTGTAAAGTCCCGAACGCCCCAAATAAAGACAGACAAAACACACTCTGCTCCAGCAGCTCTGTGGTTTGTGTGGATATTCAGCTGGCTGCGTGGCCTGTCTTTCATCTGGAGGAATTTATGCAGGAAAAACACGAGGTTGACTTTAATGCTGAACTTAATATTATTATTTATTGTTTTTACCCAAGTCTGTGGAGGAAATTGCTATGTGAGTAAAGCTTCCAAAATACCCTAAAATAACTAAAATGATGAAAATATCAGTGAGTCAACACTAAAATCATTTGGTGAGAAACGACTGTCTTTCTGGGAATTGGTTGGTTATAATTAGTGGAGCCCTTGTCAAGACTAAGTGTCTTTAATCTTGCCATTTATATAATTTAGTAGATAAATAATTAGGTCTCACATTTGGCACATGCTCAGCTCAGTCTGAAAGATAATTGAATTCACTGACCTTCTCTTTAAGAGAACCACAAAACCACAGATTTTATTACAGTGAAGAAAAGCTGAAAACATTGTTGCCTGAAGCTGTTTTGTTTTTTTTGTTTTTTTTTTCCTGAATTCAAATGTCACAGTTCTGACATATGGAAGCTAAAGAAATCAAATCATATGACAATTAATAATTAATTCATACCTGTTTTGAGCAAATAGTTAATTCAGATCAGCGTTGAAAGAGCAAACTGTTACTGAGCTAGTCAATAGCTTAGCATTGTTTTGTGTCACGAGCAGACAAAGTCGCCCGACTGATCTTAAAAGCCTGTTGATCGGGTTACATAAACGTCTGGGGGCTGTTTCCATGTTAATATGAGACCGGCTAGAGTGCCAGAATTAGCACAGGATGACTTACTGTAGCAGCCGGCTTTAAACACAGAACCCATGGGCTTGTGTAAAATTATCAAACGTGGCGGTAAAATAAATTCAAGACATGTCAGGGAAACAAAAATATTAAATTAATAAATATTAAATTAAATTCTTCATTTTTACAGGTAGCAGGCGTATTACTACACTTTTAGCATGGCCCTGATCTCAGTGGGATCAACCCAGATAAATAAAGGTGGAATTGTTAGAAGAAACTTGCATGACTGAGTGTTATTAAGCAGATTTTTAGTAAAAATGGCCATATCTGGTATTAAAGTGGTGTCAGACTTACCTGATAGTTATTTAAGGTTTTATTTTAGCATTAATCTCCAAAAGTTGATTCTGTTCATCTGGACATAGCGTTTTGTGGGAGAGCATTAAAGCATGTGACATGTTAAACGATCACATGGGGAGAATAAAAAAAATCAGTGTTGTACAAGAAGCGTTGATATATAAATATGTATTTAATAATCCAGGGATATCCATTTAACAGCAGCGTATTGTGTCCTTGATGTGTTGTCCTTTTAAAAACGAAGACCGGACCATAAAATATCTAAATGAATCTGCCTGGCTGTAGCCACTCGTGCTAATAATAGCTTTTTATTGAGTTTTCCCTTTTTCTTTTTTTATGGCGGCAGAATGAGGAAAGAGAGAAACCATGATATGTGGGTTTTTCTGCCTGTGTGTGTGAAGCAATGACGGATACGCCAAAGAGATGAAATTACTCAAATCCTCTCAGCTCCAGCCAGATTTTTAAACTGGATCCTAATAAAGGGTTTGCATTTTGACCCCAGTCATCACGACTCTGGATAGTTTCAGATCCTGATTGTGTAGTTTTGTGCCAAAAATTAAGGTTAAATTGAATAAAACTTCATTGTCCTTGTAGAGATACTGTACAACACAATTTCAGAGTGCTGTATGTGAAGGCGCTTTGAGTTAAAGCACAGTGAAACAGACACTATGAAAGCAAAGACGTAACAAAAACGGAAAGCTGCTAAAAACTCTTATTCACCAAAATGAGCTCGATCAGTCCTTTTTAATGTTTGTTATTAATAACGTCTGAGAGGTCTTTGAGATGTCACAGACATTTGACGTGTCTCTGCTGGCATGTATATTAGCAGTGGCAGAGAGCATGAATGTACTGTATTTTTGGGTGGATAGTGACAGCTCCCAGAATCATCCCAGAAGCTGGTACAGATGTTTCAGCAGGGTGAATCCTTATCTGCGTCTCCTATTTTTATTCATTTATTTTTTTCTTTAGCGTTTGATCGTCACCCTGGGTCACCCTGCTGCCCGGTGGCACATTGACACACATACATGTCTCCAGTAGCAGCCGCCCAGATGTATTCAGTGTGATAAGTGCTCTTAGCATTTATCAGCATCAGCCGAGTTGGGTGCGGCTCCACTGTTGCCTCTTGGAGCTTCAGTGTTTGCTTCCATGCGTGTGAACTGGTCTGTTAGTGTGACACCAGCTCCTAACCAACCTTCTAACCCCCTGACTGTGGCCGGTGAGGCTGTAGCGCCCTCCATTGGATGGATTTATTGACCAGTTGTCGAGTTTTTTGGGTCAGAGGAAACTCAAAACCTCCAGTCACTTGTTAATCAGACAATTAGCTTCTTTAAAGTTTGCTTTGAGATTGTTGGAAGCGTTTTAATGCATCCACACGTGGCTGTTGACCATCTTGTTACCACTTTATCACCACCTCTCTCTGTGCCGTCCTTTTGCAGCTTCGACTTTCTAACCGCAGTCCTCTGCCTGCTCTGACAGGGCTGTAATCACATAGGATAACACACAGTTAGTTCATGTAATTACTGTGTGTGTGAGAGGTGACGTGTGCGGCCTGACACTGTCCGTGTGGGCGAGGGAACAAGGCGGTAAAAAGGGAGAGGAGGAGCAGTGGGAGGAGATGGACGGAGGGAGATAAAGAGAATATTGAGGGAGAGAAGTGTGTTTTTGGAAGAGAAGTGGAAGGTGAAATGCCAAAGAAGCACTACTTGTTTTCCCAGCACCGCAGGATTCTAGTAGATCTTTTATTAATATTCACCTTTCATGACTGGAGGCTATGTCTGTCTTTTGTACTGTATGAGACTGGCTGCAGGTCTTGACCTCATATGCAGCAGAAAGATGCATGCTGGTTGTGTGTTAAAGGCTTTTAAGTAAGTCGGTGTGTTTCAGTTTTACCTCTAATGATGCAATTTCCATTCTGAACACAAAGATAAAAGCAGTCTCCCAATCTCTTCTCAGTTCATTTTCACCTAAATAATGACTATAAAAGCTTGATTAATGTGAGAGAACAATGGGTAGTTTATCAAGCCCCCATCAACACTCCCTACTTCTCATTCAAGACTTGAAATGCTCCTCAGTCGAGCCCCGAAATGTCAAGGCACCACGGAGAATGGCTGGAAATGTCACAGAGCTTCACTGTGGCTCTGTCGAGTTTCAGCTTGTTTTCCACTGGTGCCGTTTGCTGGCCCTGCATTGTGTGTTTTTGGCCCGGTCTCGGTTTTTAAATCACTTTTGCCGAATCGGGCGGAAGGAATGAGATGATCTCGGCACCAGAATGGATGGATGTTTTATTAGCTCGCTGACCTGAAGTTAATCAGGTTTTTAAGCCACCGATTGTCTTCTGGTCATTAATTCCTCTTCCTTGGCTCGGCAAATGTTCCTCGGTTTGCTTGTGGGCAGTTAATTTGTTTAGATTCATTGAATTTGTTATTTTGTTTACCTGAACGTCTGGAGTTTGGTCTAATTCAATCTGCCTCGACCATGTGCGTTCACTGCAGGCCTTTCACCATCAGCAGGCCCTGAATACTAATGATTTATCAGCCTTAACCACAGCTGTATTGTATTCTGTGATCCAGGCTCCCACATGAATGTTGAAGTGCAGTTATGGCTCAGTGTTAATCCGGCGTTCACGTGCTTCCACCTGCGCGCGCGAGCACTTGGAGGTGTGTCTGTTACGTATGCTTGAATCTCAGCAGCAGATGTGACACTTTGCATACAGAGTTTACCTTTTCTTTACTGAAAACACAAGACTTTAAATTCCCTCAAACTCTATTTCTACAGCTTGAAATGCTCGTCTAAACACTTCTTTCTGTTAATGATTTGAGGAATAGGAACCGAGAGGTGGGTAAGCACAGTTTTTATTTTTAGGTTTGGATCCTGTCTCCAAAAACTCGATGAACGTCTAAGGGTCCAAAATGTTTCCACTGTTTTAAATGGGCATTTCAGTAAAAACTAGACAGACTTGGAGTCTCTCTTTAAATCATTCAGCTCTCTGCTCCTTCAGCGTCACAGTTGAGCATTTTCTTTGTTTTTTTTTTTTTTTTTAAGCATCATTTTTGACTCTAGGGTGCTAAATTGCACTGCAGCTTATTTATGGCTCATAAATACTTACAAAACGATGATATTTGAATATATTTGGTGTCCAAGTTATGTTGAGTGCCCGGAGGAAGTCTTACTTGGCTCATTTGCCAACTCAGCTGTCAGGGTTTAATGCAAATTGGGAAAATTTAACAATCCCCTTTTCTTTTCTTTTTTTTCTTAAACTATCTGAATATGAAAATGTTTTGAAAACATTAAATGCAGTTTAATGCTTCAAATAGTCTAATTCTAGCCTTGTATACTCCGAGTAGCTTATTTATAGATCCATTAGCATATTCTGTTCCCATTGGATGTAGATGATTTCCCAGACAAAATTCCCAATTTTTTTTCCCTCTTCCCCCCCCGAGTTCTCTTTTTTGTCTCGGCTGTCTTAGAGGGGCAGATCGCTGTCTGTTCCTTGCTTCTGCTTCCTGTTTGCTTCCTGTTGCCCCCAGACTCAATCAGGGCCTACAAGCTCTGCCTCAAAGAGCTCAGCTGGCTCCACTTCCTGGAGACAACCGACAGCGTGGGAAACCTGGTGTTATCTCTGTAATTTACACAAGTTTGAGCGAAGCTAGGGAAGGTTGTGAGGATGCATTTTGACCTGCTTTGCTTTGCCCTCTGGTTCTATTTAGAATTATTTTCAGAGCTTTTGAAGTTGAAGAAACATGCTGTGGCGCTTCAAGGGCAGCGTCAACACTTGAAATGGGACACAGGGATTTGTTTCCTGTTTGTGTTTGGTCACAGCGAAAGCGGTTAATCTCAGCAGAGTTTACAAAGGCTGTTTGCAGAGCGCTTGTGGTTGCATTTCTGCGGATGGAAGTAAAATATAATTGCTTTTTATTGTGCTCTCGATTATGCATATGATCTCATTAATTCTTCTTTCCATCCTGTGTGTTCCTCACTCATTTCAGTCTTTAAGTTGAGCATTTTTGGCAGGTTCCTGACCTCAGCCCACTTTTTCTTCACACAGTCTCATCATGCTTCGATCTGTTAGTTTTTATAAAGTGCTGTTTGTGTTTTATTGAAAGCCTTTAGTGCACTTTTTTCACAGGCAATAGGAACCTTCAATAGAAATCCTTCAGCTTATCAGTAAACCCACTACTCAATTTTCTTTTCCTTCTTTTTTTGTAGTTTTGGATTATCTGATTCATCTCCCCTTGATGTTCCAATAAAATGGCTTTTTGGCGTCAATCCATCCTTTGTTTCTTTTAATGGTCGATTATTTGCTTGTCACGTTTTATTAATCTAACAGCTTCGACACCTCATAAACTAAAATAGATGAACATTGCTTCAAATATTGTACAATGGAGGAATAACCCATGGTCTGAGTAGAACCTGTGACTGACCAACTTTCATGCAAATTCATTCAAAAGCTGAGAGTACACTGCTGTTATAAGCAAAAATGAGAAAGTGTTACACAAAACCATGATAATAGAACTCAAATTTGAATCGGCTACAACTTCCCTTAAAATAGGAAGCTCATATCTACTTCATTTGTTTAGGTTTTAGCGTAGTGTTGGCCAAAAGTCACATTCAAACCCTCATCACTGGACTCTGTTGTGACTTGTGCTTTAAAACAAAATGCTAGTTTTCTAAAAAATGTTCAGATACTGGTCTTTGTCTCCTCTCTGTGGGAGCTCATTAAAAGAGGATTACTGTCTGTCCTTGTAAAAAGACTGAGCATTAACATACCTGACTCCTTAATGAACCTGTGCAATGCAAAGCAATTAAGGCTGCCATTGATCACTTTCTATGTTTTTGTGCTTGTCGGGCACAATTCACATTCCTGCTGTCTCCAAGATTCCCACCTCAGGACCATTTAGTTTCTGATCTGCCACCACATTAAAACCACTGCTGTAATAGCTTGTGTAACCACAATACACATGATGTGCTGTCTTGTCTTGGACCAGGATTTTATAAGTGGGTCCATTGGGTCGTGTAGTTTGGAGCCTCTGTCGATCAGGTTTGTGACAGCACATATTATTAATGATCGATGGATTCTGAGGTTGGAGGCTGGGTTAATTTAGTCTTTCTTTGGATACCATAACCCTGTGTGCTTTAAGACAAGTCAGGGTGAGCTGAGGTTTTGTGTCAACCAAAGAATATTGTTTTAATTGCTCAAAAAGTAATTCGATTAATTTGAAACCTCAAGAAAAAGAGGAATATTTGTACACATCAAAGGAACTAACTGATTTTGAGTAGGGTAACATTTGTGAGAACATAAAGCCGATCACTTTTTTGCAGATAAAATCAAACAAAGATGGAAAAAAAATGGAGAAATTACTGTGAGAGCCACTGCTTTCATTCTTCAGCTGAACTGTGGATGTTAGCGGCCTTCAACCTGTGTGCATCATTTCTTGGGGGGGGGATTTAACTGAAGCTAACATGATGCCAAGAAAGCTAAAGAGGCACTTAAAAACTGAGCATCCCTTCTGAGAGAAACACTGTGTACTGGAAAGCACTGGATCTGAACCAGAGGGATTAAGAACATTTATTGGGTTGTGTGCTGAATAATTGGATGGGGGCAAATTATGTTTGTGGGGCTCATTGCAAAGCAAAAAAGTAAAAACGTGTAGCTGTCATGTTTAAAAGTGCCTTCAGCATTGATGTGTTTCCAGGTAATATCAGAAAGACGATCAGAAACTTAAAGAAAAACACTTTAAGTCATTCGTGAGCAGTTTTCATGTAATGGTTGGACCAATTATCATGGGAGCCGTTGCCACAGTGGATGTGCTTGGTGCTACTTGGTTTGGGTAGGTGCTACGTGTCAAACTGACACAGGTTTCCATGTGAAAGGTTGTATTGTACTTGGATGATCAGTGGTGACGGAATTACTCCGTGACTTGGCTGTTGTTGTTTTTAATGGTGTGCGTTTGGTGTAGATAAGTGCGTGTAGGTGTTTGTGTGTGATGATCTTTGCAGAAAGGAGCTTCTGTCCGTCTCTGATGTGCGAGCGCTCCCCCCTCCTCTCGTGTTTGATGGTCAGACTAGGTGGTCTTTGGCTTTACGTCACTGAGATTAACACTCATGCACACAAACACAATAATCCACTGTCTCCTGATTACGCTCTCTCTCACACTCATAAGCCTATCTTGCCGAATGCTACAGTGACACAGCCTGAATTTAGTGTCCACACACACCTGCCTGTGTGCAACACACACACATGAAATCAGAGTAGTGAAACAGAAGTGAAAGTCTTCCGTGAGTGCGTGAGAGGGATTTTTGTTTAGCTTTCCAGGCTACTTGATTCATTTAACAAGCTGCATTCAAGACAGTTTTACTACCGAAACCATTAGGAAGTCAGACTGAACCAAACGAGCACCAGCTGATAAAAATGCAGCTTTTAGTGGAAGGCCGTACAGTTAGTCTCTTCTTCTTTAATATATTTTGAACAATAAGGAGGCCATGGCTGTCATTTTTATGTCTAATTTTTGCTCAGAGAAATATTTTACAATGCTTTATGTCAAATAGAAAGTATATTAGAAGTTGAAGGTGACTCCTGAGTCTGTGCTGTTATCATGTTTCATCCTAAGAAATCGGATTAATTAACTAATTGGGGGGAAAAACTAACATTTTTAAAGAGACTTGACCAGATTGGGCGTAATGTTGACGTTCTGGTGGCGTGGACGCCGCAGACACCTTTGATGGCCTGATAATTACAGCTATATTTTAGGAGGTCAGGTCAAGTTCCTGAATGAAAGGCCAGAGGATGGGATAGGGTGGAGGAAGGGTCCTAATTGAGAGGTGTCCATGGCGACGGGAACAGCTGGGGTTAAAGGCCCGGTTACCGTGGTTATGTGGTAGGGTCCCCCTGTATTTGTGTACTACACTCTTCACATTCTTTGCCCCGGCCCTTTCATCGGCTCACCTTTTGTCTTTCTCGCTCTGCCTCGTCTTTTCCCATCAGCTGACCTCATCATCCAAGTGTTTTTCCTCTTCAGCTTCATCTCTCTCATGGCTCCTTCATAGATGTCTCGGTCTTTCCCCTCGGCTCTCACAAACACACCTGCCCGTGCTCCTGCTTTACGGCCTCTCGTTCTTTCTTGGCTCTGAACCTGTTTGGAGAAAGGAGGAGCTAACGTAGCACCGGTCTGGTGCTTGTTGATAAAAAGGAGGAATCATGGAAACTGTCAGAAGAAAAGTTAGCATTTTTAGCTGTGTTAGCGGTCTGTGGCTTTGTCACTTGGTCCACTTGACTCAAAATGTTTTTATTAGATCAAAGCGGTGCTGGTACTGGTACAGAACCAGTTATGTGTCAGTGTCTTCGGAGAAACGGCTCACATTTCTTTTCATGTTTCAGAACCAATTATTACATAATGCTGTTGTCAGAAGTTGAGGTTACGTCTATGGGAAGAAAACTGGGGCAGACAGATCCTGTGGGCTCCCAATTATTGCTTAGCCCCTACCATATCCATGGGAGTCGGTTTTTCTGGGATCAGAAATTTGTTGGAAAAGATTATTGATTGTGCACTGGTATTGTCCTAGTATGAAAGGGGTATTAGGCATCCATGGTTCCAAGAGTGTGTATTGTAATGGCTTACGTGATCCACTAACATTTCACGTAGCGCCATCAGATCATCTTTTTCAGAGTGTGTCCCTATTTAGGCAGTTTTCAGACACAGGTCTGTTTACCGGCACTTTTCACAGATTTTCTGAACATGCATTTAATAATAACTAAGTTTCGTACTGACTACATAGTGAAAGGTGAGTGGTGTGGATGTGAATAAGTGGACAGCTTGACATTGACTTTCCCATCAGCCTCAGCTCCACAGCACAGTAAATGATGAACAGAGTACATGATAAAAATCAATAGCTTTAACATTGTGGGCATTTGGCTTAAAGCTCTTTAGCATTAATAATGCCTCACTGGGCTGCTAACACACTATATACTTGTATGTCCAGTTACAAATTAAAATCTAATAACACATCAGTAAGGAAAGATATTTCAGCTCCTGGAAAAGATTCAGCTTTGAGTCATCTGCTCTTGTTGTTTTTTTTTCCCCCCCTTGATTTCACTTTCACCTGTCTTCACTTTCCCATTTATCTCGTGTTTGTTCCTCCTGGACTTTGATCTTTTATCTTTCCTTATCTTGTCCTCATCATCCCATGCTCTTCTGCATAACCCTCCCGTCCTTTAGTGAATGCTGCTTACTCCAATCTGTCTCCATTTAAATAGTTTTTATTCCTCTTGCTCATTCAGCTCCTATTCTTTTTGTTTCTGTTTTCTTATGCCCCACCTCTCCTGCTCATTAACCAGTGATTAACCAAGGCCCTAAAATCAAATGATAAATGAAGCTTTTCTTTTCTTACAAGGTCATAAATCTATTGCTCCTTATGGCCCCCTCCCTCCTTTCCCACCATCTATCCATGCAGGGCTGACAGCTCTGTTACTCCGCTGTAGCTGTGAAGAACCATATTTAAGCAGCCATGTCAGAGCGATGGTTTGAAATGTTTACCTACAAACTGTGTGATAAGATTAGCTGGGTGATTTGCTTGCACTCATGTCAGCACATGCACACACCATGAACCCTGGCCTATAATCTGAGGAGACCAAGCATTTAATGATCCAGAGGTCAACATCACTGTTTTCATGGACCTCCTGAGCCTGAAGGGTGAGAATGAGGCGGCGTCAGAGTCGGGTCCCATAGGTCACGCAGGCTTCCTGTTTCCACCCGGGCTCAGTGTGTTTTTGCTGCATATTTACTCATCAGGCAAGCTTCATTGCAATCCGTCGATCATGTAACAAATTGAAATGTGTATTACTAAACATGTGTATTCTATTCTGAGGAACTCAACCTACTAAAAGTGACCTTGCATAGTTCGATTTTAAAGAATATACTGTGTCTTTGCTGAAGTTCAGATAAGATGATCAGCATGTCTTGATGCATGCTCTGAAAACGCTACATCCAGATAAATAGAATCAATTCTTTTGGAAGATGATTAGTACTGTCTGTGTAACATTTTGTACTACAGTCAGGAGATGGTTAGCTTCAACATAAATATAATACAGATTTTCATGATTTTTGAATATTTGTATAGTAATTGTAGCTACATTCAGTGGACGCCTTTCTGTGCCAGAAGTCTAATTTGTAACGCGTGTGTGGCAGTGTGAGAATAACTGCTAATCTTGGATCGACACCAGTATTTAAAAAATAATTTTGTCTGATTTCAACTCTGATATTTCTTTTTTTAAAATGGTAGATGAAATAAAATGGGAGATCTCCATTAAAACAGGTCAGTTTTATTCAGTTGTTGAATGTAGGTAAATGAAATGAAATAAGTGGTGTCTATGAAGTAACACAGTTACAAGTCAAGTTAAAGAAAAGATCTGGGCTTTAAATGTCTGTGTAAATGCTTTTAAAATAGCAAGTTTGTGTACTGAAGTTTATTTCAGACTCTGACAACATGATTTTTATGCTAAACTGAGCCAGCTGTTTCCTGGCTGAAGCTTCCTTTTAGATATAAGAGCAGTGTCAATTGTATCATCTGCTACTACTAAGAAAGAAGATAAGCATGTTTCCCTTTTCCTCTCGCATGTGCTTCAAGTTGCCTAAAGCTACTGTAGATGCATAGGTTACCCATTGTGACAGCAGGAAGGGGAAAGTCATATTCATCTGTACTAGTTATCACTGTGGCCCGAGGACCTTTAGATTTCATATTTAAACCCGAGGGGCTTTCTTCAGGCTCATTGAATTTCTTATTGGCAGGAAAATTCAGTTCATGTTAATCTTCTCTCGCTCTTTCTGCCACTCAGCTAACTGCTTGTTAAAAGTTGCATCTGTATGTTGTGTTGATGTAGCTTCTTGTTATAAGCTATGCATCCTATTCATATTAGTTATATGCTAAAAATGATCTGCTGTGTGTGTCGGCGTGGCCCAAAGGGAGTAGAGCAGAGATGTTAATGCTCACATCCTTGTTCTTTTATGTGCAGGGTGAGACAGAGGACAGGGGTAATTGGGCTTTGTTTGCTGAAAACAAAAACTTTCGCACATGTGTGTGTGTGTGTCTGTATTTCTGCGTGTGCAGGCCCAGAAACGTTTCCTGTTTTCTCAGCCATATAATTAAATTTTGCTTTGCAGGAATTCCAGAAAAAGAGTTGTATGCTCTCCTGACATTTATTCAGACTCAGCAGCAGGGCTACAGGGCTAATGATCCAGTTTGACTCCTTTAGTGTTTAAGCACGGTCGCCTGAAGAGTTTTTCCTCATTTTTCTCATATCTTTGCCATGGCTTCATATCTTCTCAGAAAACCCCAGGTCACTTCCTGAAACACAGTAAGCTTTTTGGGAAATGTTCTAATAACAACCTGTGTTTAACCAACACAGATGAAAGCCTTTATCAGAGGAAGGAAGCTTCCGTGTGATTCCACCAGCTGTAGCTTTTAGCTGGAAAATGTTAGTTTTTTACCTCGTGCCGGTCTCCAGGTGGGTCAGCTTCCCGCCTGTCATCACTCGTTTTCCTCTACCGACCCTCTTTCGTGTGCGTCTTGTGTGCATCCTCCTGTTAATCTATTCTTGTTGGTTTATCTGAGGGGCCACCCTCGTCCTCCCCCCCCCTCCTGCTTTATCCTTTACCTCTCTCCTGTACTTTAATCTCTTAGTGGCATCTCGAGGTATCACTGTCTGCGTTTCTCTCTCTCTGTCTGATGACTCCTGGCTCTGTTCCCGTCCTCTTTGGAATGGGTGCAGCGATCCGCTTAGTTCTCATGTCAAAACAAAATTTACTTTACAAGCACCGAGAGAGTTTGATGTGTTCATCTCGGACTGAGAGACGTTTGTATAGCCAGCACAGTAGACACAGTGCTCCCTGTCAACCTGGACGTAAGAGTAAATTACTAATCATTAAAAATGTATTACCTCCCTGCTTGTGAAATAAATATCAGTATATTACTTCAGCAGTGTATGATTTATAGATTGTGAGATTAACTAACTAAAAAAATAAAAAATGCAGTTTTACATGTTATCTGATGTGTAAATAAATAAAACAGTCAGTCAAGATTCCTGTAACTCTTCCAACCTGGAAAGAATGATGTTAGATAAAGGCTTTAGTAGCTCGAGGTTGAATACCGACAAAGAAGCATGTACTTCCTGTAAATGTCGGCCATTATTTTTCTTTAATGCCTCTTTAAATAACCGTAATCTAGCGTTAATGCTAAATTAATGCTTCTGAAGCTTTTGTGTGGAACAAAAGGTTCAGAAGGGTTTGAACCCAGGGCACTCCTACTTTGACGTAGCACTAACACCATATGTGCAACATATAAATGCATACCTGAATAAAAAGATTTTTGTTTTTTTACATAGAGATGAAGGTGGAAGTGAAACAAAGTTCTCTAGTTTTTAAAGAGGACCGCAAAGAAACTTGTTTTTAGGTATGTGGCTAAACTTTGTTTTCAGCTGAATAAGATGTTTGAGAATAAATGCTGAAACACTGGGAATGAGTGGAGCTGTGTTGCTCTGTAACTGGTCAAAGCCTGCCCCCTAACTGCAGGGTTCAATACTGCAGAGGGAAGCAGCGTCCCTCTGAGGTCATCTCGAAGTTTGGCTCTATTTCAGCATAGCTCCACCTTTGCCTGCAGACCATACATCATCTGTTTGTCATTGCAGTGCAAACAGAATTACAGCTTCATCACTCTCGCTGCTTCAGGATCACAGGAACAATTTTACTGCGTGGTTTAGTGGCACGAGACAGTCAGATGCCTCTGCAGAGCACACTACTGGTGGAGAAATATTTCATTGAAACATGTACAAGTGTTTTTTTCCTCTCATCTCTGGCCACCTCCTGAGTCTGAATCCTCGTGGTATTTTTGTCTGAAACGTCAGCCTCAGACTGGCATGTCGGACTGTGGCTGCCGGCTCAGTTTCCAGACGGGAAGAGTTTCTGCGGCATGTTGCCAGTAGAGATGTCAGAGGTCACGCAGCTGCCGGGGAACAGTGTGGGAGGCTGACAGTCAGTTGTGATGTTTTCATGGTCACACAACATGCAGCTGTGCAATGACTGGACTCTCAAAATAGCTGTTTTATTCACATATAAAAGAAATGGTTTACAGCAGCTCTTTCAGAACCGTCACTGTTTCTCCTCACTGTTATCTTTTCATAAAGATAACAGAGGGATTGGGCTCGAAAGGGAGGACAGTTTCCATTTTTCATCTTTTATATACTTAATTCTCAACACAAAACTATCACATTTTGGTTTCTCTGTTACAAACAAGGCAGAAAAATGTAAGAGTTTAGCACTGTTTGATAGCGGATGCTTGCACAAGTAGAAGCTGGTGTAGATGCAGAGGTAATTGAGTTCATTCTGGCACGTGGGATTTGGATTCAGAAGGACTAAAAGGAGCCAGAGAGGAGGAGGAGGAGGCTGGAGGAGGAAGGGGAGATGGGAAGTTTTTGTCACCATGAAATCTGGACATGAAAGTCCAAGGCTAGAGGATTCATCACTGTGATGTGATCGTCGTTTTCCTCATCCTGCTCCCTGCTGCTCATCCTCCCCTCTGCCCTCCATGTTTCCTCCTGCACTTGGCATTGGCTCTCAAACAGCTGGGATGCTGCACATCGTTGTGTTAAACATTGCCAAAACACTATCTTAGTAATTTATCCCTGCTATTGCTACCATAAACCAGCTATCATAAAATAAAGGTTTACGGTGGCCATATGTGATACAAATGTCCTTTGTATTTGTCAGGGTAAGTTCTGCTTTTAAAGGAAGCCTATTATGATGTTTCCTTTTATTAAATATATGTTAAGTATACCTTGTAAGGCAAAAGCTTAAACTGCTGTCAATGTCCCGTTTCTGAGATTTTTTCCCACTTTAGGCGCTGTATGATGTCATGACATGCAGATATCTTTATATGGTCAGCTGAGGCACTCAGCTCTGTTTGTTATCACAGACACTCTGCTCTGTTCAAACCCTCTGTTTGTGAGGGGCAGCCAATTGGAGCGTAAAACACTACAAAAGACAAATTTAGCCAATGACACGACTCATGTCGTGAAGTCTTTGCAAGTGGCGTCCCAGTGAACATATTCTAAATAATCCTCGTTTCTCATAATTAGAATGCCTGTAACTTACAAAATAACTTTATAGTTTATTTAGTATGACCTGAAACCAGCAGGTGAGCCCACAAACCCATCAGGAAAGTGTTTACAAACCTTACAGTCCACGGGAGTCTTCCCATAGGCTTTGATATACAGTATATATTTTTTTAATCGCCCTCTGCTGGCCATTAGAAATATTTCTAGGTTAAGACCTGGGAGTGTCTGTTTCACTTCACTAAGGCCCTGCACAAAATAAATAAGGCTTATATTACAAAGAGGCTTTAATGGAGTCCAAGACTAAAATATATTGAACTATAAATGTGCATAAAATGTCCACTTTAATGGTGAAATATACCAAAGGAACAAATTATGGTTATGGCTTATGGTCATTTACTGTAGCCACTTGTGCAGCACCTGTGAATGCACATGCTCTCATGTGTGCTTGGCCTGCAGGGTATTTGCATATGCAGATGCAGTTTATGGCTCGGCCTGTGTGTGTGTGTCTCTTTGTGGGAGTGAGGAGAGAAATTTGTTTGTAGAGTATTATCATGTGCTGGCACGAGGCAGTAATAGGTGCGCACGAAGGTACGGCATATTTCTGGGTGATGTGGAGTGTGTGTGCCTGCTTACTTCTGTGCCGCCTGTGTGTCAGGGTGACCTTGGTACATAAAGGATGCTGACTGCAAGGATTGAGTTGTACTGGGGGAGGGAGAGACGGGAAGACATGACAGGCTGCTGCGAGCATCATATAGACCCGTCACGCAAAGGGAGATATTTACATTATTTAATTGTTATTTGAGGGATTTCTGAGTTTCCTGGAGGGATTTAATTATGCTAATATAGTGAAAGCAGAGGCAGCAGTGAAACTGACGGTCACAAAAGGCTGTGTGTGTCAGTGACTGTGAGATTTCTCCCTCTGATATCAGAAAGAAAAGAGTCTTTCACTCTCCGGCACAGAGCCTTACAATAACACTGTAGTTTTCCTCCATCTCTCCTCTCAATGCTTCCTGCACTCTTCCATCTTTATCTCTCCATCTTTCTTCTTCTCTTGTTTCCTGCTTATACTGTAGTCTGACATCATCCCCGGGCTTTGTTGTAAATCTTCGAGACAGTTTTGTGTGTGTGTGTGTGTGTGTGTGTGTGTGAGACGCAGATCCCTGACCTCTTGACACTGAAAGCATGCACACACAAGCAAAACAGCCGCCTTTAATTCATTGAGGGTCCTGTGTGTGTAAGCAGAGGTATTATACTGATGAAGTGCATTTTTGCATGTGAATTATTAATGTTTTTGCAGGTGTGAATTAAGTGTGCGTGAAGATGATGTGAAAATGAGCTCAGGGGAGCGGTGATATAAAAGCAGATGTAACTGTAATTTTCCTCCTTAAAGACCTGATATTAAGCGGTGAAGGATTCTTAAAGATGGTTTAAGTGTGTAAACAACAACATAAAAAGATAGCACTTCTTTCGGAGATGGTTGGTTTCAGGCTGCTGAGTGTAACACCCGACTTGTGCGTTCTCAGTGGTTTGAGTGTTATGTCATCCAGCCTAACACACACATGTTGGTCTCTTCTGCCCCACAGTGGTAGCAACAAACTTTTCCACACGAGGCACATGCTTCATACAGTTTCTTTTCTCACTTTTTTTTCCTCTTTTAGTTAATCTAATATTGTAATTTCCTTTTCGCAACTGTGAGAAACTATAAATAAGTAAATGCAACATCCAGTTTCTGCATTTCTGCAAACTAAAGTGCTCCATTCCAGTTAAATTGTCCCAAACACCTGCAGGTTTTTATTTCAGGTATTTTCTCAGCTTTGTCAAATTTTAAGGTTACGATTTACATATGCTCATCCACTCAATACTTTGAAATAGTAGGTCACTTAATTTCCTCCCTGTGAAAAAAAAATCGTGTTAAACTGTCCATTACTTTCTTTTGTGGTACTTTGGTGTTTCATGTTTAATGTTGTCAGACGCTACCAGCAACATCTCAAAGAAGCACGCCACTGACAAATTAAAACCTGGCTTTCATATAATCATATTAGTATATAACTACACAGAAAATCCTGATGATAATTCAAATAAAGGAAAATTTATTTCATCCGTGTCTGTAAAGTTTGTGAAGTTGTTCTGTGGACAAGTTGTCGTGATGATAAACGTAAAGTTGTTCATAGTTATTTTTTGTTGTTTTGTTTTCTCGTTCAGTGTTGAGTCTGACTCTCATCTGTGTCCGAGGAAAAATGTTTTGAGAGCGCAGGCCACAATCTGAGGACTCTGGGTAACGTAGTCAGTGCATAGCCCTAACTAAACTCCAGTGGAAAGTACCGGACAGACTATTGGTATTTTGAACACATGTTCATTACCTCATGTTATCTGATAATTGTGATGATCAGGAAATAACTAATAAAATAAAGAAACTCACTCCTACTAAAATAACAAACCATTTTTAAATCAGTGTGTTAAATGACATAAATTAAAATCAGCACAACAGTCAGAACAGTTTGAGGCTGTGAAGTTTTTCACCCCACAAATAGGGCATCAGATTTGTTGTGGTTGTGTGTTGTTTTGTCTCGGGGTTGCTAGGACCAAAACCTCAGCAGCTTTTTCAGAGGTGACATGATAACTTGACCACAGAGGCAGACACACACACACACACACACACACACACAGACACACAGACACAATTCTCTGCGAGGTGAGAGCAGCTGTGGGACCCCCTGCCTTTTAGTGTGCAGCCTGAATCATGCTGAATCACTCTGTAATGTCTCTTAACACACGCACACGCGCACACACACACACACACACACGCAATCTCCTCTTGTGTCCAAAGCTTTTCAACACACCGTCACAGTCAGCAGACATCACTCAAAGATAGCTGTTAATAAATATCACAGACAGGATGCTTGCTCACTCATAGCAACAGAGGTAAACACACATACACACTTACCTTCTTAACAGGGGTGCACACTCGCACTCACAGACAAACAAACATCATCAACAAATTCTGCCAACGTGTGCACCCACTTAAAGAAAAGTTCTATGCATGTTTTGCATGTGTGCGTACTAATATATAAAAATCTATTTTAACATGCTAAAATGGTAATATACTGAACGCACACAGGAAGATGGTTGGGTATCTCCCATGTGGTTTCCTTCTGAGTGTGAGGCCACCACGCGCGCGCACACACACATGTGGCATACACACATTTCCGTCCTTTTAGTCCCATTTCTTTTATTTACTGCTTTTCTAACGGCGCACTGAGCAACGGCTACAGTCTGGTCGCTTGTTTCAGGGGAATGGAATTCACTGTTAGAGTGTCAGAGAGCGAGCGAGGTTAAAACGGAGCGAGAGAGAGGGAGGCATGGGGGGGCAGAGGGAGGGCATCTGAATGGAGAGAGGGACTCAGAAGTTTGTAGCTGCAGGAGTTTGTGTAGGAAGTTGAGAGATGCTGCTGGAGGAAGGAAGGGAAGAAGTGAAAGCAGGCCAAGAATCGTCATGATTCTGTGAGCGGACATTAGAAGGCTTGTGTGAAAGCGTTTCTCCGTGGATGCCGTTAGCGTTTGGACGTAACCTGGAGGGATTCAGTTGTTGGACTTTCAGGAACTTTACTTGCTTGTTGTTTAAGTGATATTTTGTGGAAGTTCAGACAGACAAGGAGCACTTTGTCATCGCTCAGTACGACGAGATGGATTTTCTGTCAGACCCTGATGTCATAACGCCAATCCTGGTGGTGGCTTTTCACTTTCTGACTGCAGCTGGGTTTTGGTATTACCGCCGCCGCTGTCGTCAGATGCCCATCACTGACGCAGGTAAACTGTCCCTGTCAACTAAAGTTTTCCTCCTCTGTCTCCTCTCTTTCCTCCTCCTCTCTGCTTCAGTTATGACCTATCTGTCAAGATCCATGTGCTTCCTGTTTAGGCTCCGCCCCTTCTGCTCCTTTGTTAGCATGTCAGTGTCTTTTTTCCCCTTATATCAGTACCTTTAGTGTTTTCTTGACTTGTAATATGTGTTTGTATTAAGCGTGCAGTTTTTCTATTTTAGCTTTACTGGAATGTAAAGCAGCTTGTGCTGTAAGAGCATGAAGGTTCCTCCTGTTTCATCTCCTGTTACACTGAGACACTTCATGGTGTAGTGCTGCAGGGACGCTATTGTTGTATCTGCACGAGTCAGTGGAGGAGAATCCATGAAAAGGATGTTATATCGTCACATTCATGTGCATCTTCAGCTGCTTGCATGAGCAGCTATGCTCTGTGTTTAAATCTTTATACTCTACAGTAAACAATGAAACGCTGTGCTGCCAGTAAGCTGCTAAATTTGGTCATGTGTCCAATTATTCATACCTTTGTCTTGCAATAGGCGAATTCCTTTTGGGTTTTGTAATGTAGCCTTAGTGCTAACGCTCCTTTAAAGCCTGCTCGAGTTGCATAATTAATACTGTACTTGTTTAAAGTCTGGGATAACTACATCGTTTTGACATGTTGATGGTAACCTTTGCACACTCGCTCAGTAGCTGCTGTTCTATCAAAGCTTGTGTCTCATGAGTGGAAAAACTGAAACAAATTTCAATGTTGGGTTTTGGGACTGTGGCTAATTTTATCTGACTGCAGTGACTGACTCGGATTCACGAGCAGAGCGGTATCTGCCATGATGTCACAGTGTGAATCAATGAGGTCGATCCGTACTGAGGCGGTGAGGCCAGATCATCTCTTATCACCAGATTGAGTTGTGGTAAGAGAGAAAAGTGGGCCGTGAAAAGGACTACGGGAAACATGGCCGCTATGAAGATGATTACTGATGGAAGGTGGCCAGAATACGGTTGAACTCTTTGCTTAATGTAGGATCTCACTTTGGTTTAGCATATGTGGTTTGGCATTTACCTGCTGAAATAAGCAAAGTCTTTACTGAAAAAAAAACAAACCTGAATGGTTATTAATGGACACACAAAAAATATGAGGTGTGATTAGATAATTAATGCTGCTAAATAAGCAAGATACTACAAAAATGTTTCCTTACACATATGTAATATTTCCTTTGAGTGCACTCACCCTCTGCATGGCTGCAAGGTGGTGAAAGTGTGACTTTCTCACCATGTTTCCACCTTTTTGAAGCTCATTCAAAGATGGATGTAAGCTGAATTAGGTGCAAGTGTCACTAACAGATAATGCACCTCATAATACTTAAAAGAAGTGTGAACACTTGGCTGTCTCCATTCAGGTGCGTGCAGTTATTCGGTTACATGTGGGTCTCACGATGACTGTGCACTTTTAGGAATGCGACTAATTTAGTCATTTGGAGATGCTGGGTGTGGTTGGACGTTATGAAGCATCATATTTGACTTTCATGTTGATTTGCTTGTTGTCTCCAGTTTATAGAGGAGCTGTTAGTGTGTAACACAGCTGCATTGTACACGTGTGTGTGTGTGTGTGTGTGTGTGTGTGTGTGTGTGGTATGTTGTGTAAACTAATTTTATTCCCGCACAGGAAACTCAGCCTTTCACAGTGGTAGGCCAAGCATGCCAGGGTGTGTGAATGCATAGGTTTTTATACAGAATGTACATGATGTGGTAAAAGTTGACATAATACTTAAATATCAGTGTTTTCTTTGAAATTACTACATTTTATTTATTGAACGCAGCGTGTGTTGTTTACGGTGTACAGCCTGTCCAACAGTGCAGCGTCAGTAAATAAGGCTTCAGTGAATTAAAAACCTGCTTAAAGGAGGTGAAATTAATAATCTGTCTGTCTGTTAGCATTTCTCTGGATTAATAAAAATGAATTCAAGTGTTACCAAAGTTGTTTAGTAGTAGTATTTTAGTAGTTATAGTTTAGCTTAAATTAAGCAGTGCAGCTAGATAAAAGTGGCATGCCGGAAAAATGTGTGCATAAATCACCTTAAAACTGTCACCATAAAAAATAACTAAATATCTAAAACCTGCCATAGCTGCAGCCATATTGGACTGTAGTTCTTCATAGTTAGCTGATTGGTCTGAATCAGCTATGATTTGCTTGTAAGTGCTGAAGCCTGCTGGAGTGATTTCCAGTTGTCAGAAAAATTGAAAATGAAATCGTCTCACTCTAAAAAGCAAAGATGCTAAAATGAAAACGAGCTAAAGCAATGTCTGCTTTAATGTCATGACCACTCAACAGGATGATGAAGTCTTTATTTAGATGTGGGTCAATATCAAAGCCACAGTGACCCTGAATCAGCTTCGCTTCCTAACAGGGTTTTTAGATTCACTTTGACCCGAGCAGATGAAGTTTGTAAAACTAATTTGAATTGATTAAAGTCACGTGTAGAAACATTAAAGGTGCTGACCTAACATGCAACTGTGTAGTACATAATGCACAGTAGGAAAAATCTCCAGGAGTACATGTACAGTCGTTGTCTCCATTTAAGGCCTCAGGTGTCTGTCTTCTGTGGCAACAGGAGGGCAAATTGAATGTGATCTTAATCTGATGAAGGGGCTAACTGGACAGCTTGTTAGTGTGTAATTGGGACATCTTAGCTACCCAGCAAAGAGAGTTTAGATTTGAAAATTGAAGAAAATGACAAACTGCCAAATATTTAACATGCAGTGTTTGTTGCTGCCAATGAAAGAGACAGAAATGGGATGAGAAGCGGAAGAGAAGGAAGAATAAAATAAAAGAGAAGGGACAGAGACTGGTGCCAGGCTTCAAGTGTCACCAGAAAGGGGCTAAATGAGCTCTGGGAAACAGGCCGGCTGCAAGAAAAATGGAAAATGAAAGAGAAAGTGAAAGAAGTGACAGACAACCAGGCAGGCTAGAAGAGGAAAAGCAGGACACTTGGAAGCATCCTTCACTTCCACGTTTAATTTAAATTGAATCAGAGGAGGAGAACGCCAGAACACCGGAAGACCGGACAGAAGAGAGTGTGTGTTAGAGATTAGTGGCGATAACGGCAGAGAAGGAAGGAGCGGGGGATAAGCATGCTGCGTGGTATTAGAGGCGTAAGCTCCGTCTGGTATTTTTAGTGTGGATGGTCCCTTAGTGACAGAAAGAGAGAACCACTGTGAAGACTAAGAGGAGGAGAAGAATACCAAAGAGGAAAGGACACGGCATGAGGAGGGATGGAGCTGAAGGAATAAGGCTGCTGTTGGAGGGAAAGGGGGGAAAAGGGGAGGAGCTTGTGTGACTGTCTGAGCTTGTTGTGACTGTAAGAGTGTGTGAGTCACTGTCTCGTCTGGATAAGTGTGTGTACCTGTACTGTACAACACTGTCCACAGTACACATCTTACAAGCATCAGGAGCTCGTTTTAATGTCCGCCTTTACTCTGATGCCCTTCCTCACTGCCTGGCTCCTGGGTCCGGGTCACATGACATGTCGGTGGATATTGTTTGACTCGGAGCTTTTAGCCAGAGCAGTGCAGACTCATTGCTTCCACACAGCTGAGATTATTCAAACCTGCGTTGGCGCTGTCTGGCACAGCTGAGCTATTTTAAGAGACGGCAAAGAACAAGTGAAGAGGCTTCATAAAAATGTGCATTTAATCTGTCAGCTGTGAGGACACTCTTTTATTTTTTTGTATTTGTTTTTTTTTTATTGCCAGGATGTGTAATCGCACATCACATGTTGAATACCAGCCACTTGAGAGCTAAAGAGCAGCTAGTGGGCTCTTATTAAGCACTCACCTGGATCTGAGCTTCAACTGTGATCCAGGCCTGGCTCAGTTGGCCTCATCGTCTCATGGCTGTTACATGCACAGACTCGTGCACCAATGAGATGAATGATTCCACTCAAGCTTGTTTTCCTGTCAGTATTTAATTAAATCGCTTTAAGGACTAAAGCTCGCCTCAGCTCAAGTCCCGGCGTTTTCCTCAGTTTTCTCCTAGCTAGCAGGGCTGTTTTTACAAAAGGCAGCTGGGAAGTTTGTGTGT
>VUQG01036081.1:23905-50503 GCA_015106755.1 Etia nguti
AGAGAGTAGAGCTGAGACTGAAACTGGTGGTACCGGCCGGTGCACTCCTGTCGGCCACGGCTTTCAGTTTTGGATACATGGGGACAGCTTGTTACCAAAAAGACGTCGTACTGCTATAATTATCTGACTTCTGTCTCGGATTATGCGTCACTGACATCAATTCAAGGCCTGAGTAGAGGAGGAGGAGTGAAACATTAGAACATGTGGCCCGACTACAGGAATGAGTGTCATCTCAACGCTCACCTGTACTCGCTCATGTGCTGTGCAGGTCAGTGTGAGCCCCTACCTGTGTGTGTTTGTGTGTGTGTACAGTACATGCCAACAGGGAAGCTGTAGAGTGTGTGGAGTGCGTGTTTACATGTTGCAGAGAGTCTCCTGTGAGCACGTGTTTGTGTGTGTGTTTGAACAGTTCCCATTTGTGCACATGCTGATGACAGCAGTTATGCTAAAGGTGGTCTCTAGTAATCATTATTTGTCTGAGCGCAAAGGGTGAAGTGTGTGCATGTCCTGTGTTTAGATGGCCTGAAAGGGGGTGTGTACAGCTTAACAATGCGCTCCGCTGTGCATGAGTGTTTGCCTTTCTGTGGCTGTCACTCACACATCTCCACATGTCTCTGGTTTTAAAAATCTTATAACCCACATATCTGGGATTACTAACCCCAGCTGCCACACCTGGATGAACCTGATGAATCATTACACGATCATTAAGGACTTGTAACCTAATAACTTAGAAAAACTTGAGCATTTCCTCTGGGCTAACAAGCCAGACTAACCGGGCAGGTTTGGGAATCAAGGCGTGTGGCAGTGGTGAAACTATTTTGCAAGAGATGTTGAAATATGCGGTCTTTGCTGAGAGGCTCTTCCCTCACTGTAAACTCCTCAGAGGGGTCACTCTGTGTGTGAGTCTGAAAGTGTCTGGGTGGGTGTGTTATTCAGGGTTTAGGGTATCTTTTACTTTTATCCAGTTGAGATGTTTGACCCAGTAAAGCCTAAATCAGACTTTCTCTTTCTGAAATCTCGACAGCTGGAGGTGTCGGAGCTCTTCAGCAGCATTGTGGAGGTCTGTCTGAGAGGGTGTGTGTGTGTCACTGAGTGTGTGTTTGCATAGGTGTGGGTGTCAGACAGAGAGATAACAAGATGCTTTAAGAAGGAAGTGATACTCTTTCCCCATGGTCGCGCTCACGCATGGCGTCACCGTGACAGCACGTAAACAGCAGAGGAAGAAGTCAGGTACCTAGAGCAAGCTTTTTTCTGATTGGCTGATGCTGAATCCATTTAATGTAATGGAGGGAAAATCCTCTTCAGCTCTAATTTATATACAATACGATAAAGGATAATATTTAAAATGAATGTTGTGATGGTGCATATTAAGCTATGCATATATCAATCATACATCAATACAGCTTTGCAAGTATCAACTCCTGCATCTACACGAATATCACTTGTACTGAACTAGCTTTTTGTATTTAGTAATAATCTGTTCATAAGCTACTTGAGTTATCTTATAATTGTAGGCAGCCATTTCTGTTGTGGGTAATGTTGTATTTATGGTCTGGTGTTTGTATCTCTCCCTACTCAGAGAGTCAGACTGTGAGGATTCAGCCAACACAGAGGCTAAAGAGATGTATTATTGTGGCGGTTTCCAAAAGCCAACAGTGTGAATCCAAATAGTGATGAGGATGTGCTCAATGCCGATTGGTGTGGAAAAACATAAAAGAAGCTACTTTAGGCTCCTCCCTTATCCATGTGTGATCACTACAGCAGTTAGCTCTGCTTGTCTGATTTGGCAGGTTTTTCCTTTTTTGTTATTTTTTTTTATGCCAGATGCTCTTTCTTACGCAAGCCCAAAGAGGTTTAACCACACATGAGAAGTGTCGCCAGTGATATCTGTGAAAAGATTTAGTTGTTTTCACTTTCACTACAAAGTTCTTCACATTTTGTGGCTTGTATTTTCTTGAGATCTAATCTGGAGGACCATCAATGGAAACCATGAAAAACAATAGCCCACATTACCGGTTTGTCCACATACTTTGACACTGACCCTAGAAAACGCTACACGGCTTCTGCCTCTGCGTAGCACCTACAGGCTACTAACGTGTAACCATGGCATCACTTGAACCTGGCTGCTGGCGTGGAATAAGGCGCGATGCAATCAACCAGTAGTTAGCGAGCAGAAATGTACGAAATGTTTTGTTTGTTTGCTTTAAAAAGGGGAAGAGTGGGGCGAATGGGGTGCAAGGAAGATGCTAAAAAATGTATTAATAAATAAAAGGGAAAGAAAAAAAAAAGATGATTAACACAGAAATATCAGTTTGTCAGCGATGCCCATTTTTAATATTTTAAAACTTGAAACTAATTCTACATTCACATGTATCCAAAACCACATAAAGAGGCAGTAACTGAAAGGATGTGGTGCTGTTTTTCCATCAGGAAGTCAGATATTTAACTGAAAGGCGGGAAGGGTCTGCGTTTCCTCGCAGACAGGCTGATATGAACAGAGGAAAGCTGAAGAGGCTCCACTAGTCTGTATAAAGACCAGGAGGCCGTGGTTGCGGTGAGGAGATAATGACTTGTGGGTCAGCATCAGGCTCTATTCCTGGCCTGGCTGCCTCACTCCTCTGGCCTGGGGAGGATGCAGCCTGGATCTGTGCCTGGCTGCAGGTCACACAGAAAGAGACTGAATCAGAGAGGAGGAAAAAACCTCTGCAGAAATATAATGAAAGGCAGAAAGAAGCATAAAGAGTAAAGTTTGCACTCAAAAATAACAAGTGGGGCAGAAAAGTGAAAGGGGGGGGGGGAAAAGAACCGCTTTTTGAGCATCAGGAAAACATCTTATTTTATTAAGGATGATGTCACCCAGATAAAATATGCAGTAAAGATGTTGCAGTCATGTTTGTGGACGTTTAAAGAGGCTCTTATCAACAGGACCTCCAGCTGTTCTCCATGAACTTGAAGACTGAGTCTTTTTATCATGTTCGGTTCCACGTGCAGCTTTATAAAATTAGTGTGTGTTAACCAAAAGCCACTACAAGTTTGACTGTGGGAGGTTTGAGCAGAGAGCAGCACCTTATTGTCATCCCATTAACCAAATTCTGATTGAAATTAAATTATTCAGTCATTTAACAGAAGATTTTAGTTTCTTGTATAAAACCCGTCATGATCACTGCAGACCCAAACGCTGTCCCTCGGTGTGACCTCTTCATCTACGTAATGCACTAAATAATTGCAGTGGCTGCAGCATCTTTGCAGGATTTGGATTATGTAATTAACCTGTCTCTCTTTCTCTCCTTTTATTTCTCTTTGCTCAGATGAGCGGGACAGGGTGCAGAAGAAAACCTTCACAAAATGGGTCAACAAACATCTCATCAAGGTATGTATCACTGACCTTTACTGCTGGGATTGCTCATCAGGGATTTCCAGGTTATTTTATAATGAATGATAATAGTTCTGATAAAAGATCTTCAATAGAAATCACACTATAAATTGTAACAACTTACATCAATCATGTTTCCATGCTGGTTTGTGTACTGTGTATGAAATTAGTGCTTCACACTCTGACCTCGTGTACCATCTCAGACGACATTTATTTGATAATCAATGAAGTGAGCAGTCTCGGGTCATAAAGCAGCTGGACTGTACTTCTTCAGTCCAGCCAGAGCAGAGTAATGGCTTCAGTAAAAGCTCCTCTAGATGTTCCGCCTGATTTAATCCTTCCGAAATTGTCCTGCAGCTCTTCGTCTCGTTCTCACGTCTCCTGTCTTCTGACATAAAACTAACAATATGTATTTTTTCTACTAAG
Source organism: Etia nguti (assembly GCA_015106755.1). Taxonomy (NCBI): domain Eukaryota; kingdom Metazoa; phylum Chordata; class Actinopteri; order Cichliformes; family Cichlidae; genus Etia; species Etia nguti. The sequence goes on from VUQG01036081.1 coordinate 27,705, forward strand.
ACTTCCCGCTGGTCCAATTCTTCTCCATCCTTTTATCTGAGCTCTCAGCATTGTTGCATAAGGCTAGTGTGTAATGATCAGTGTTATTGTGACTGCGTATGAGCGGCACTGCTCCATCGATGGATGAGCATCTGTCTGCATCATTTAGCCTGGGTTTTATCACCGTTAGCGACTCTGAAGCTACAGCTTGTTAAATGCCTTCCCTCCCTAATGTTTAACAGAGAAAACACAGTTGGGAATGAACTGAACAAGAGTCCTAAATGAATATTTGAACACGGCTGTGTATTTACAAATGCTTAGAGGAAGGCAGATATTTAATTATTTATGGCTACGTTTTTGAATATATTTGTTGATTTTTAGGGCATTAGAAAAGAAACATCCCATTTTAATAAATCTGAATGAGCAGCTGTGAGAGGCAACATTCATGTAAATTATATTCACTGTTCTCCCTTCACAATGTAGGAACCAAGGTGTCATAACACCCTGGAGACTAAATCCCCAGCCTGCAGGCCTCCATGTTTAGAGGCATGCAGACCTTCAGTCATGCTCAAAAATGAAATTAAGCTGAAAGGAAAACATTTGCCACTTAAATATATATCTCTAGTATATATCTCTTTCTATGGGCCACAAACAGCTGCCCATTCTGTCTGCATAGCGTCACATCAGCGTTCATTCACACAGTTTCTGTCACTTCCATAAAGTACAGTATGTACGCCATGTGTCACACAGGCCGTAAGGAGAATGCAGAGCATTTCTGTCACATGACCCGGGCAGGGAAACGTCTGTCTGACCCCATAACTCTGGAGCAGCTGTCGTCAGAGCTGCCCAGCCTGAAAATGTAACTCGGTATCAGCTGGCGCTGCCAGGCCAACGCCGACTGTGAATGTAGGTCAGAGATGAAGAGAGAGCGCTGCAGCGAGAGATGTTAATGATTTTATTTTCTCTTTTTAAGAGCTGGAAATTCAGCTTATATTTTCCAATGGGAGGTCACATCATCTGTGCAGTCATACAAACGCAGAGCTGAAAATGTTATTCGAATGATGAATTAATCAGTTACTTTCCAACCAATGAAAGGGCAATTACGTCACAGAGTATTAAACTGCCAATGTGAATGAATCAGGAGCCGGTTTTAGTTGAGAGATGATCCGGTCTGTCACATTTTCTTGAATCTTATCAGATCATTTTAATCAGTGGTGGTGTCTGCGCAACAGTTTTGGTTTCAAAATAAACTGAAATTCTGTGTCGGGCCTTTAGGCAGAATTGATAATGACTGTTGCAGCATCTCTGTTCTCTGTGACAGTAAAAATTAATTTATTTAGGCTGTTTGCAGTTTGTCACTGACATTATTTTGAGGCTACCATATTTTCTAATTGATCAAAACACATAATGACCGATTAATCAGTTGAAAAGTGTATTTTTGTATGCTGCAAATAAAACTTTGACAGGGGAAAAACTGAAGCATGAAAACATATGTGCTTACAGAGTGCGAGCCATTACATTGGACAGAGTTTATTTTGAGTTGTATTATTAAAGTGAGTTCTGACTTATTGCGGGAGTGAAGGAGGGAAAGATGCAGAAAAAGATGGAGAAAGAGAAGTGAAGGTGAAAGAACAAAAAACTTATGAAACTTCTTTTTTTATTTTTGGTGAATTTTGTTCAATCAAAACCTAACCATAAGTAAGATCTAAGAAAATGTATTATTTCCCAATACTGTGCACTTGAATAGACAGTGGTGTGAAATAGCTGTGTGCTTTGCGTCATATATCGAGTCTCAGCCAGCACTGTTAAACCTACAAACCTCCACCCTGTCAGCTGGGAGAAATGCAGAGAAAACAAGGCTTAGTGAGACAAAAGATGAACGGAAGGCAGAATCAAAACTAAACTTAGGAGATAAAAACAGAGACCCCGTTAAAGAAAAGATAATGGGACATTAAGTAACATAATGGCTCCTCTCTTCCTGTTTGCTGTTTGTGTCTGTGTACATGGGGTGGCTGTAGCTCAGGAGGTAGAGCTGGTCACCTACTGATCGGAAGGTTGGCGGTTCGATCCCTGGCTCCTCCAGTCTGCATGTCAAGTGTCCTTGGGCAAGATACTAACCCCAACTTGCTCTCCGATGCATCCATCGGAGTATGAATGTGTGTGAATGTACTTAGAAAGCACTACGTATAGATAAAGTGCTTGCGAGAATGGGTGTGATTGGGTGAATGAGGCATGTTGTATAGAGCGCTTTGAGTACTCCGTGAGAGTAGAAAAGCGCTATATAAGAATCAGTCCATTTACCATTTACGTGCGCCAAGTCTGGTTTATTTCTGGCTGCTCAGGTGTGCTCAGGTATTCTGGTGTATGCAGTGCACACAGGGGCCAATGTAAACACTGTCCTCCAGGCTACCTGCTGGCATGCAGTGACACACTTTGACCCAGCAGGTTGTTGACACAGTGAAGACAAATACGGCGAAGGTGGATTAAGAAGTCAGGAGTTTGTTTTTCCACTGAGATGAACTGTTAGCTGTAGCACCAACAACACTTTTACCACATGCAGTCTATCTCCTGTCATTTCTTATTTTAAGGGAAACTTAAATCAGCTATAAAATCAGAAAAACTACCCAGGAAGCTGCTGTCAGAGAAAGCGTCATTTCATACTTCCAAATATTTAAAGAGGTTGGCTGAAACTGGTACTTGGTGCTTTTATAGTCTTAATCAGCACTCAGAGTGAAAATAGAGCTTTATTTTGAAACTTTTAAGTTACCAATCGTACACTTGTTTAGTTTATTACAGAAAAAACACTTAAGCATGCCGGTTGGAGGAGCGGGGGTCAAACTACCACCCCTCTGTACCTCCTGAGCTGGAGTACAAATTCAAGACACATCTTAGAAGAACAGATAAAAAGTTGTTTATCTGTTACTAAGGTTGAAAGGTTAAGAAGAGGACTTAAAAATGTGTAGTTTACTTAAAAAGTTTAAATATGAGGTCCTGAGGCGACAGATGTTGCGTTTCATTGACTCAAACATAGCAGCAAGCTTTTTTGTTGATGAATGGTAAAACAGAAAAATGTTTATATTTCTCTCAAACTTTGTGGTCATCGCTTAGTTCAGTGTGTCATCACCCACTCAAATCTCCTTCTGAGCTTGAAGAAAGCACTGAAGTGATCACTTACTGCACCCAAGGCAAAAACTGAAATGCTATCTTATAGCACAGGTTATCCATTTCTGTGACCCTTGTGTGGCAACACACAGATTTTGTTTGTTTTGGCTGATCATGCAAGTCCTATTACATTAAACAGCATGTCAGTCCATGAAACACGTTTATAACTGGCATCAAATAATTTCCACCATCCTTTCTGTCGTCTTACTATAGCTGTCAAACCGAATATATCCAAATGTGACAAAATGCTGTTTGAACTGATAGAAGGTGTTGTATTTTTGTCCAAAATCAGCAGGACCTGCATTTGTATTCACTGTGCCAGAAGCTCCAGGTGCTGTCAGGCAGCCTGGGGTATTTTAACATTGGCTCTATATGATAGTATTCTTTACCGCCAGAAACATCTGACATCTGCTGTCATTGCACATCAGGCACAGCTGGCTGAGGGAGCAGCGTCCCTTAAAACAGCTAATCAACAGATGCATTTGGGTTTAAATTGCAGTTTTAAATTCAGTGACAAAGGCACAGCACTGAACTTTGTTGGCTCTTTTAGCAGCTTTAGCAATTTTAACAACTCTGGCAATTTTTGATCCACTAATTGCCAAGACTTTGTTTTAAAACATTTTCTGACTTCATAGGGTTAACAGCACCTGGAATGACTCCGTGGAGCTGAACTCAAGTAACTTCTTAGTTTCCCCTGATGAACAGGGGAACATGGAGCAGAATTTTAAACTTTGTTAACCAAGGTTTGGTTCGTGCATTACTGTATTATGGTACAATATGCTTATTGTACAATAAGCAGTTAAACTCAGTGTTCTGCTCGAACTCGATGCTCCCAAAATAACAGTCCTTTCTGAGCAGAAGTTCATTTCAGATACAGATTTGTGTTAGTTATTTATAGTCTAAAAGCTGCCGAAGAAGGTGATGTTATTGCAGAAAATGCAGTGTTGCTGTGTTAGTCAGCAGCAGCTAGTGTGTCCATCTGAATTACTGGAAGTGACTGAAGGTATTAGGATGATGGTTTATTGCCAGTGACATGCGGAGCTTACAGTAAACTGAGAATGAGGTCTATAAACTGGGTGCCATGTTGAGGCTGTGACACACTCAGGCACTATTAGACAATAAACTGCACCTCATTTCCAGGCACTGGTGGATACACTATGTCTCCCTGTCATCTAATTAACACTCGTTACATCAGCGTGCCTCCGAAACAGCTCGTGTCACCCATCCACAGAGAAGCGGAGGCAGCGAGAGGAGGGTGAGGAAGTGACACAGATGAGCGAGGAAGAGAAAAATAGACAGTGAAATGAGGTTTAGGAGAAGAGGTTATTGAGGACAAAGGGTGGAGTGCTGCTACTTCTGTGACTGCTGATTAAAACTGAAGCCCTCGGGGTATCTTATCTTTAACAAGAAGCAAAGGGATGATAATGCAGAATATCATTACATAACTTAATTTAAAGGTGATATTATTTATTTTAGATTATATCGTTATTATTTATAGCTGACTGGGAGAATCCACAGTCATGTTCCGTCAGCCTACTCTTGTGATGTCTTGCCCTCTTCTGGAAAAACGTGGCAGTGCATTTTCCAGGAATGCAGCAAACCCGAGTTCCTGCTGCTGCTGCGTAAAGCAGTAAAAATCCCTCTAATGCAGGTGGACGTTTGTCCTTGCTTACATAAATGGGTCTGCATTTTTTGAAGCACTTTGGTCGACCTTTGTCGCCTGCCAGTTTTTCTCTCTTTCCTCGCTCTACTTTCTGATGAAGAGCGCTCCCACTGAAATGTTTTATTTACAAAAGAAAGCCTTTCTTTTCTTGTTTGGCTGTGCCTTTTAAGAGTCTTTCTGGTGCCTTTATTTCAAACTGGAGAATTAGAAAGGAGGTTTATGCTGGGGAAACAAACTAGTTTTAGACATGGTTAGTTCATGTAGCGTAGGTTTTATGTATTGCTTTGAAATATTTGAATACATTTTCATTCTTATTGTTTGACTCGGTCTGCTCGGTAAATTCTAATGTGCAAGGCGGGATGCCTTAGTTAATGTTTCACAGGTGAGAGACAAAGTTTCCACTCGTCTTTCTTTTAGAAACAGAAGCATCAAAGCAAAAATATGTAGATTTCATTCCATGTTGACAGTATTTACACTGTAAATCATTATGAAGTTTATCAGTGGCAAATGGGAGTGTAAGTAAAACACTTTTAACCAATTTAATAAACTGTATATGAAAGATGGATGCCTTGTGACATCACCTCTTAGTTTTGGGATTCACATTTTAAAGCCTCAGCGTTAGCAATCACAATGTTTGTTCTTTGGAGCTAAAAGAATTTTTAAGCAAAATTCAGACAACTATTTTTGTCCCAAACAGTAAACATGCTTTTTAATGCCGTTCAGCTGGGCACTTTAACGTGGGTATCTGTGGGGATTTGAGCCAGCCTCAAGGAGCCACTAGAGGAACTGGACACCTGTTTTTTTATAAAACTCCTGCATTGGATTTTTTTTTTCTGCCCCGGAGGTTTCAGCATGGTGCAGCTGTCGTATTAGTCTTTTTATTCCTCTTTCCCGTAAAGCTTTGCTCACTCTTCGCTGCTTGATCCAGTTTCCCTCTCTGCTGAGCTTTAAACAGTCTCCGTTTGTCTGTCCGTCCATCCACTGAGTGTCCCACTTTCACACAAAACCCCCACTGATGCTGATCGCTCTGCTCGGCCAGCCCGCTGAGTCACTGTGTCAGCGACCGCCAGCAGTGACGACCCGCCGCCACCCCCGTTTATTTCAAGGCAACGTCATGGCAACGGAGACAAGAGGGCGCAGCTGGTGCTTCATCTCTGTTGGCCAGGCAACCGCTGTCACCAGACTTATCAGCTGTGGGGCAATCGGCCTGACAGATGTCAACAGTGTTGAGTCAACAGAGGGATGATTGCAGTGTAAAATTAACTTTTTTTTCTCTTTCTCCCTTTTCTCCCTCCTCCCTGTTCATTTCCTGTCTTTCCCTGCTCCCCCTCTTCTTCCTTTACATCCCTGCCTCTCTCTTAGGTGAGGAAGCACATCACAGACCTGTATGAGGACCTGAGAGATGGACACAACCTGATTTCCTTGCTGGAAGTCCTCTCTGGAGTCACCCTGGTATGGGATTTTTATCTTTGACACACACGTTCCCTTTCGTATCTCGCTCTCATTCCAATTCCAAGCATACAAATCCAGGGACTGTTATGTAAGCCGGTTTCACACATGACTTCTTGGGCAATTTTGGGACAATAATGTTGGGACGTTGTCCTCAGTTTCCCTCCTTTTCAGACGTGTTTTTGATGATGATGTAAGAATTTAAGAGTCAGTCTCTGAATGGTCTAGTTACAGACAAGTAGATTAATGTGAAGTGACTGCTGACTCAGGTCTGCAGGAGCACACGCACACAGGGGACAGTGTCACCTGATGACGTCACCTTCAGGACATCAGATCTGATTGAGGGAAACTGACAGAGCAACAGTCAGACAAAATAAATGTTTCATAGAGAAGTGGACAAACTGTGATAAAGCCTTTTCACCATTTGCTCACTGTTGTAGAGTCTCACTGATTAGGGCTTTACCCAGTGCCCTTTTTTGGGCCTCAGAGCTGCTGTGGGGGCAACAAATTCTGGTTTTCTAATTACAACCAAATTATTTGAGTAACAGTTTTGCTGACTTTGGCATTTACCTGTAAAATTATTTCTTATAGAGAAAGTTGGAAGCAGAAGAAGGTCTTACTTTTTTCCCCTCACACTTTCCAAGGCCTCGCCCAGTAAACACAGCAGCAAGAGAAGCAGTAGAGCAAGATGTAACACAGAAGGATACTGTCCATAGCATCTTTGCTAGCCCTTATTTAATATTAAAAATCTGTTAGAGCTGTAAAAAGAGGCTAAAGTTAGCGACAATGAGGTGAAGTGAAACATAATAATCACTGCTGTGATAGAGAGGGATGTTCAACAAGTAGGCTATCCAAATCAAAACAAACAAATATTAAATACTAGACTATTTGTATGCAGGCCTAGCTATGATGGAATTAGATATTAAAATTCCTGTTTTTCCATATCCAGAAATTTCTGTCCATGTACATTTAGAGGTGAACTTTCCAGGATGAAGTGCACTGCTTTGTTCCTCCTAGCTGAAAAGCTTTAGCCAGTTTCATCTCTTAACCTTTGGTTTAGAGATAGCTTAGTTGTTCATGGCATCACACCAAACCACAGCTATCACTGTTTTAAACCACTAAAGGTTAACACAAGGGTTTAATGTGGTGTGCTGCAACTATTTGAGGTTCGTGCATGACAGTGTAAAGAGTCATTGACTAAACAGTCCTACCACAGAGTTTGTTTTGTAGGTTTCAGTAGATGGACGTGGCCTATCAGCAGACGGATGTGCCCAGCTGATTTGAATTGTCTGTTTATCCTGAGTGATCCTTTTGGACTCATTTATATTCTTTCTTCAATTTGCAGTTACTGAGCTTTTATGTTTCATCTTCATTCTGTTCTGTTATTCAGCCGTTCTCATCCTGCATCTCTTCTTCCTCTGTTTTTTTTTTTTTTCCCCTTTCCTCTTCTTGTGCATTTCAACCCTTCTGTTACCATAGCAACAGAAGAGCGGCCCTCCATTGAAAAGGGCATACGCCTCGCGGGCCCCCCCTCTCATCTCGCTCGGAGGGGAGGATGAGGAGGAGGAAGGAGCTCAGGGAGTATGTTCAAACTCGAAGCCCTCTGCCCCTCCACCCGCCACCGCTCACACTCTCACTCCTGACCTTTGACCCCTTCAGCTTCACCCTCTGCCCCCATAGGCGGAGCTGTGAGGCTGCATGAGAGTGCTGTGCCACTTACTTTTGACCTACAAAACTCGGCTGTACATGGCACGAGCCAGTGCTGCGTTACTGTGTGTCACTACAGGGCGTCGTCATTTCTGTTGGGTGACAGCATCGATACTCCTACTTCAATTTACTATTTTCTTCTCTTTGACTGTTAGATTGATAAATATGTAAATAAATATAAAACCAGATATCATAAACTGTTTTAAAAACATGGTTATTAAAGTGTGTTTTCACTCAACAGATAGCTGCTATTTTGCATGTCACAGCAAAATGTAGCTGTCACAGCCTTGTAACTGCATGGTTTCTAATTGCCAGCAGGTGGTGCGACTATGATAGCAAAAAGAAGTCAGATTGTATGGAAGTCTATGGGAAGGTTAGCCTACTTATCATTGGATTTATGGGCACTGTAAACAGTTTCCTGGTTAGTTTATGGGGTCAATCGATTGTTTTACATCTTACTGAAGACGAGATGATGATCATTTTCTAAATTATGGTCCTGCTGAGAGTAAAATAGAAGATAAAATGGAGTATGGTGTAGGGCGTGGTTGCCTCATGATTAAGAAGTCATTTTTGTAAGCAGTGTTTTTTTCTGTAAGATCCACACTGCATGTGATACCTAGCTTCAAAAAAACTGCATCCATCTTTTATGTACAGTCTGTGATATAACACAAATATTTCTTACTTCTATTAAATTTATAAACCAAATATGTTTCCTATGAAGAGTAAAGATGAAAATGATCAAGACAGAGTCCAGGAACTCAAATGTCACACAAATTGTGAATAATTATAAGGCCAGTTAAAAGTATTTCTTTCTCATGTTGAATTCTGGGCGCATTATAAATTTTCCATTAGTTGATTTATTTTATTTCCAGTCTTCTTCACGATGTCTTTGTACTGGCCAGTAAATAAGTGCATTCCTGTCTAATCCTGATTGAATTTTACATACATTTAAGGTGTATTACCTCTGTGGAGAAAAGGTCAAATGGAAGATTTGTTAAAGGTCAATAAATAATACAAACACAGTAATGAATAAAGTAGAAAACATAAATTCCACACTCTCTCCTCTCCTTTCAGTCTGTAATGACTATTCCTGAGTGTACCTTCTCTTTACCAGCACGGTGTGAACCTATATCTGCATCCCGCACTTTACTCATCTACTCGTTACAGCCAAAGTGTGTGTGTGTGTGTGTGAGAGATTTTTCTGTCTTTCTCTTTAAACTCTGTCTTTTCTCCATCTGAACTTCAGCTTGGATGTTTGTTTGTGAAAATCTGTTTATGGTTAAAGAAAAGACGGTCTGATGTGAAGTCTGCATTTTTCATGCTAAACCAGCATGGTTTGAGCCTCCACAATGTTGGCATGTCTTTAACGGCTCCTGTTGAAGACAGCGCCCTCCAGAGGATCATTTCACGTCAACAAAACTGCTCTGAGTTTTGACCTCACTGCACTGTTGATTGAGATCTGCTTTATTTGCACTCACTGCTGCTTCCTTTGTGTTTTCTCTGTCTTGAAAAACACTGAATTTAATTTCCTGTTTCACCATCTTTACGATTCTTATCTCTGCTCTCTTGTTGCAGCCCAGAGAAAAGGGCCGAATGAGATTTCATCGACTACAGAATGTCCAAATAGCGCTGGACTTCCTCAAACAGAGACAGGTAACCTCACATGTGGAGACACACACGACATTCTTCTTTATCACCCTTCTGAATGATAAATATTTTTATTATTAGCTTCATTAACCCTTTTATAAAACAGGACTGTCCTTAATTCGAGCACATGAGTTAATTAATTTCTATATAACAGCATCAGTCCTTCTGGAAGTCTCGCAGCACAACAGCCATCTTAAGAAACCGTTGGAAGGTTATTTTGAATTTTGAATGATTGTTTTTTCCCTCACAAGTTATTCTTCCACTATTTATGCACAAATTTCACAACGTTACGTCTTCATTAGCAGCTCAGAGAAACGACACAGTGACCATATCTGCTCATCCCACGAGAGTACTGAGCAAATGCCGTGCTAACTTGCAGTACATTAAAAATATGCAATTATCTTTGCTTTCACTGAGATAATGAATCAAAAGATGCGTATGGCACCCCACAGCTGACACGATCATGAATCTCCACTGTGCTCATGTGTCTACGCAGTGACATGGTTAGCTAATGTGTTACACATGAAGCTCTCCGGGGACACAAGTGGGACAGCTGCTAGTTTTAATGTCACTGTTCTGCTATAAATTTTAATAATAATGTATACGAAGGTAAATATTTCAGAATCAAAGCAAGTGGGTTACTAAATGTAAAAACCCAAAGCACATATCAGATGATATTAAGTGTCTCGGTGTGTAAAGTATCATTAACAGTGAAGTGCAATGGTGTTTTAATTTATATGGCAGCGCAGGCTTGAAGTAAAAATGGTTAACCTGCAGTGCCATGTCTCCTCCTCTTGTTATGTCTTTTATCACACAGCATCAGCTTTTTTATCTGCTCCTCTCTGCTCTGATCTCTTCCATTGTTTCCTTCCTCCCTCTCTTGCTGCCTCAAATTAATCTCTCACTGTTTTACTGCCAAACTGCTGCTCTTCCTCCTCCTCCTTATCTGAACAGTCCCCATCTTTCTTAAACCGCCTCCCTTGTCTCCATCTCATTCCCCAGAGAGAGGAGGACTGACCTTTTCTTCTTAGTTTCATTGCAGGTCTAATTATACAGCCTGGCTAGCTGAGCTTAGGCGGAGCTACATGATTTAATAAGGTCTCGGAGAGCTTTGTACAATTAATGAGCATGATAGGTGAAGCTGAGACCGTTTTTAATACTTGCAAGGAAAAAAGAATGAGTTATGTTTTCTCTCGTCTTGAATCCAGTCAGGTGCGTTTGTGTCGGAGACAAAAACTCTGGTCTGTTTTCTAGGTCAAACTTGTGAATATCAGGAATGATGACATCACCGATGGGAACCCCAAACTGACGTTAGGACTCATCTGGACCATCATCCTTCACTTCCAGGTCTGTGTCCTTCACTTGGCATCCGGCGGTTTCTGGCACTTTGTGTTCTCGTCTGATTTGATGCGGTCAAACCAGCATCTGCAAAGTCCTTAAATTCAGCATTAGAGGGACGTAATGGGCTGGAAGGCTTTATAATGATGTAATACCACTAATTAATTACATAATAACTAAGTTATGGTTTACATCATTACTGCTAACTGGGGGTTAAATGGATTTAAAGGAAAACAAATATCGGCATTACTCTGTTGAATAAGGATTAGAGTTTTATTGCTGCCATGTTGAGCTTAGCTGGACATTTGCATCCTGGCAAACCAGTTTGTAGTTATGCAACTAAAGAATCATTTGAGTGGTTAAAACAAAGAGTTTTAAGATGCATTCTGGTTATTAACTACATTCCAGTTTTCCTGAGTGCCTCAGTAATCATTGAGCAGATTCATATACATTATATTGTTTTGCCCCAATCTGAACAAGACCAGGTGTACTAAGGCACTCAGGCTTATGTGTAACTGATGTTATTGCCCTGAGTATGTCTCATCTCTGAGCCGGGCTTTGCCAGGGTACTTCATCTTAAACCCAACATAAGGAGATCTTTGGATTCACTTTGGAGCACACAAAGCAACATGTTAAGGTTCCATCAGAGCCCTTATCCTGGATTTGCTGTCTGTAATATTATGTCAGTCATTTAATCCCATCCCTGTAATCCCACAATAAAGGCAGCTTCAAAGTTAGACCAGGAGTTACTGTGCAAGAAGTAGCAATAAAAAAATCGCAGTGTGTGTCCTTTTCTCTGGTGTTGGATCACGAGTTGATGTCCAGTTTGTGGCTGGATGTTATTAGCTAATGATATATTTAGTTTTAGGGGTTAGTTCAAATCACAGATGCCACAGATGTTTTACATTGTAACAGATTTGGCTAAGATTGCTAGAAATTCTTTGCATTGCTGTCATGTCAAATGTCAAAAACATTCAAAGTGAATATAAATGTCTAAAGTTTGGACTGCAGAGCTCAACAGTGTGCAACTAGGGACAGCTTGTTTAGTCTAGACAGCTGGCTCTCGGGTTCCTGATGTAGAATAATTTCCACCAAATGTTTCTGCACCAGTTTTGCCTGCAGACAGCGTTGTTCTCTATTAAATCATTACTGTGGGTTTCCTTTTACCGCTGGGCCCGAGTCATGCGTGACAACAAAGCTAGAAACCAAAGCAAAACTTCTGAAATCGATCAAAACCTTTTCCGTGTCCCTGTTTCTTATTTTCATGGGGTGGGCTCAACTCTTTGCCTTTGTCCTATTTAATATGAACAGAAAGGAGAAGCTGCAGTTGTTTCAGTTGGCCACTAGGTTGTGCTGTCATATGACCCTCAGCAGGGTGACACTGCCAGCTGGTTGCCATAGAAACAGCAATGCATGACACCCCTGCATGACTCAGCAGGACATCAGCGAGTTTGGTAAAGAGATGAAGGGTGAAAGAGCGCTGGAAGACGGGACGGGGACGCGGTCTGCAGGCGCTCCGGATGGAAGAAATGAACGAGTGCTAAAAATGAATCCGTGGGAAGGAGGGAATTGGCTCAGAACAGCACAGAACAGTTTGAGTTTCAGGAGTTCAGTGAGTTCACTAGATGAAGACAGTTTTCGGGAAACTCCAGTCACATGGATCTGCTGCTGGACTCGGACTAGCTGGACTCAATTCAGTGCTTGAAGGATAAATAGAAAGTGTCACCACAAGGTCACATTAAATAAAACTGCCTTTTCAGGTTGTTTAATAATAAAATTGTTTTTTTAATCTGCTGTGGTTTCGTAGTAGTGCAGATACTGCATTTTTATTTAACCTTTTTTTGAGATTAATCAACCAGACCAAGAACTTTACCAATATTTAAAAAACTATCATAACAAAAGCAGACATGGATGGAATGAAAGCATGGGCCTGTTTTACTTTGCGTTATTTTCTGTCTTGATAGAGCTGTTTTTTGGGGAGGTTTTTTTAGGTTTTAGACAGTTTTTTTCCCCCTACTCTTGGCTCCATGTGATGTCACTGAGAGCAGGTATAACATGGTCATTTTAGGCATGCAGTTCTAAATGTGAGCATAGAAGCCCCACCCACTTGCTGCTCAAACCTTCTGTTTGTGAGGAGCAGCCAGTCAGAAGAAGTAGCCTTAAAGGGGGAGGGGCTAATGCTTTTTATTTCAGATAGAGGATGAATTGAGTGCTTGAATCAAAACCCAAAATGAGAAATGAAATCTGTGAGCCATGCAAAGCTTCTCTGGGAGAGTCCAGGAATAATGATAGGGAGCCAGAAATGAGCTTAAGGCAGAAAAACAAAGAGCTGATATTAATTCTGCTTATGAATAGCAGAATTTGGAGGGGTTAAAAATAAGCTCAGCTCTGTCCTGAAACTTCTTCCATGGCCAGAGTCCACAATCTGGAGCATATCCTAAAAAACAGGCATTTAGTGTAGAGGAATGTTAATCATGGCAGCTGATAAACGGTGACAGAGTAGGTAGGGAGTTTAGCCTAATGTTGCTCAGTCCTTAGTCTCAATTAAAGCCAAGAAATCAGATCATAATGTAGACAGTAACATCTACTGGACAATTATAAAAAATATCTTTATGCAGTGATTGAGACGGATTTTTAACAAGCCACTTATCATAACAAGATGAAAACAGAAAATTAAAGAAGTGTGGCCCACAGAAGGGAAACGTGTAATGTTTACATTATTTCCGCTGGTCGTTTTGGACTGATGATGATTATAATGAAGATGAAGAAGTCGTTTTTGGAAAGAAGCCCTGCAGGTCTTTGAGACCAGGACGTGTGCAAATGAGTGACTCAGCACATCAGCTAATTATAGGAGCTCTCACTGGGCTATCATTTTTTATTTGGGTCAGAACTGTTGTTAGCAATTTAAGTTACTTTACTAGCACATGAAGATACAAATGAGCCTCTATCGGACAACCTCAGCTGTCCAGCTTTAGTCACGTCTTCTCGGTGTTTATATGCTAATGTGTGGCTTCCTTTTTGTTGTCTTGAATGTCCAGATGAGCACTTTTTCTGTCCTCCTTCTCTGAGATAGGGATAAAAGGGTTTTTAAGTTGTTTACTCATATCTGTTGTACTTATTTCACTACCAATGCTGGGATTGTAGAAATATCCAAAAACAACTCTTAGGCAATTATCAACAGAAAATGATCCTAAAACTAATCATTAGAATTTCTCATTTGCACTAGTGAGTCCTAGTTGTAGTTACCCTGCCAGACCACTAGATGTCACAGTTAAGCTCCGTATCGCAGATGGTTGTGTTTGTTATGGATCCTCCTCCAGCTGCACTGTGTCTGGCTGTGATTGGCCAAAGTAGCTCTGTGTGACTGCCAGTGAGTTCATTTTCAAGCTGGAGAAGAAATTTTTAGTTTCATTGCCCTGCTGCAAGACAGGTGAGCAGGCGGGCTCAATCTGTTGTGTCTTCAGAGGTACTGATTTACGTTTTATTGAATAGGTTAATCGCCATTTGTGTCTGGTAAATCTGACGGCCGAGTGAGCTGCAGTTTAAAATGATCATCTGTTGGTTTATAAGCCGGGCTTGCATAGCTCCTGGCTTCACCCATCTATTTGCATTATTCTGATTATTATTCTGATTGCTCTGTGCAATCAGAATAATAATACACAAGCTGACATTTAGAGTTTCAGAATGCCAAAGAATGGGATTTGGGCAAAATTGTCAACACAAAAATCTCTTTGTCTCTTTGGCTTTGCTTTGCAGCATAACATGGCCACAGCTGGTCACGAGTCTTCCAGTATTTTAAAAACATTTATCATAGTTTCTGTAATACTGGTTACTAATCCTAATAAGCCACACACCACCTTTTTTAATGCTGCCTAGGTAAAGTGACACAATGGAGCACCGCAGGAAAGTTTAATTGTTGTCATTTATGTGAGAATGTAAAGGGTCGACATCTTAAAATCTCTGTTTAAGAGGGCGTCATCGTCTAAAGAGCTGCTAAATATATTATTAGAAGAGCTTCTGAGATTTGTACATAAAGCTGGGTTCAGCAGGCAACGCTTGCGGCCTGAGATTTCCAGGGCTCACGATGGCATGTTGCCACCACAAGGGGATGAAAGCCTCTGGGACTTGATTAGTGCTTTCCTTCTATTGGTTCATGAATTTTCCATGTGCGTTTGTGTGTTCGCTTATGCTCGTGGTTAATGAGTGAAGATGGATTACCACTGGCTTCACCGCCACTTGAGAGTATTGCATTTTTGGAGGTCTCCATCTATATGTGTCTCTGTGAAAGCATTCACCATAGATCAGGCGAATGTTGTGTGTTCAGGCTTTTGCAGTGTTGGTGCCAGTGACTGATGAATCTTTCTCCTGCAGAGTTATTGCCATGCTGTACTGTACAGAATCACGTGCATAAGCGGTTTTATTCAACTTATGTGGAAAGATGGTGGGTGGAAGCCTATAGAGGCTTAAAAACTGTAGGTGGAGGAGATAAATGTGTGCGTTCGAATTACAGCGATTGATGACTGTTTTGGGTCGGAAATATGGATCCGATTTCTGTGGAATTTTATATTGAGGGCTAATGTTGAGTATTTTCTGTCAGTTAGAAAATGGGATATATATCAAAATTTCCCAAAACTCCAAAAACGCATCTGATAGCCATGGCTTAAATGTCTGATTATCTTTGTGTGTGCACATTTTTGATTGCTGAAACAATCGTTTGTGTCAAAGCATTAACTGTTTATGGGTTTTAACAGTGAGATTGAAAAGGGGATTTTCCAGCAAATCCACTGGATTAACTGCCTTTAAATCCAGCTACTTCATCACTTTAATGCAAAAATGCTGCAGCTTCCATATGGCTGTAATTGTGCACAGACTGACCTGAAAGAGCAATTGATATTGAAGGCTTGGCTCAGTCTGAATTGTGCAGAAGTATCTCTGTTATGATGTGTCTGTGCCTCCATTTCACTCCTCTCTTGGATTTTATTTCCTCCCTTCATCCTTATCTTTCTTTCTTTTTTAGCTCTCCCCTGATTCCTTTAAATTTCTCTCCTCACTCCTTCCCTCTTTCCCTTCTATGACATTTTTTCCACACCATTCATAACCTGTAGCTTCACAGGCAGGTGGAGATTGAAGGGAATAGATGGAGAGAGATGAATTGAAATGCTTACTGGCTCCTCATTTATTATCACAGACGCGACGGTCTGATTCAGATTTGATTTCTCTCCCGTCTGCCTGGATGGGTGTTTTTTGCCTCTGTCCCTGTTGCAGCCTGTCATTCAGGAAAGCTTTTGGGTCAAGTGTGTGTGTCTGTGTGTGTGTTTGTAGCATGGAAAGCTGCTCACTAACAGCCAAGAGAGAGAGCTAGCGAGAGAGAGTGACGGGAGTAACGAGGAAGCGGATAGGAGGAGGAGGAGAGCCAAGGAGGGAGGGGTGGACTGTGAGAGTGAGAGATCGCGCAGAAGAGAGTGTGAAGCTGCAGCAGCCGGGAGATAAAAGCTTTTCTCTCCCTCTGTCGGTGTCTGCCAGCGAAGGATAAAGCGGAGGAGCAGAGCCAGTCGAGGGAGAGACCGATCCAGGCTGCCTGCTGTCACTGGAGCTCCCGGCTTCCCCTGATCAGCAGGCCTCAGACCACAAATACACAGCAGGACAAGACACACTCGTGGACACGTATGCAGAAAGAGCTCACACAGCTGACCGGGGGGACCGCCCAACCTGGCGGGCACTAAACATACATTCGTACTCCCTTTTGGACAGTTGCTCCACCGTATCAATCGGATCAGTCCAGCCATGCTTGTCTGAGGGAGCCACAGTTTCATTTTAACTGGAGACGCCCTGTGTTTCTTTTTTTTCCTCTCCCCTCTTGTCTGTCTTTTAAGGGGACATGGGCTGCGTACTCTTTTGTCCTAACCTCTGCCGCTGTGCTGTGTGATGTTTGGGACTGCCCTTTACTGGATGCTATATCCCTCTGGCTCTGTTCCAGGTGCAGTACACATCTGCACATGAACTAGGTCCGCTACTAGATCTTGATCTTTGCAAGACCTCACCTAAGCCGACAGAGGACCCACGTCTTCTTCAGCCTCAGATTGCAAGCTCCTCTTCCCACCCCACATGCCTAATTTCTAATTAGACCTGGTGGATGTGAGAAGCTATTAAAAGGGAAAAAAAGGCATCCGAGAGGAGAAACAGTGAGAGGCTTTTTAGTTTTTTTAGTGTGAGACCTGATCTAAATACCCCCCACCATTACTCCTGCAAACTGTGGATGGTGTCAGGCTGTTGCATCGTCGCACTGCACCACCTGATGAAGGGGACGCTTGGCAGACTGACAGCAGGACACAGCAGGTTTATGATTGGATAGTACTGAAGCACAAGTCAACTTTGATCCTCGGGGAATCTAACATCAAGGTGGGGGACAGTCTGTGCCCAAGTATTCAGAGCAGAGAGAGCTGATGCTGAGCTGTCTGGGGAGCTCAAGGTGCAGTCTGCCTGTATTTGTCTGCTTCCAGATTTAGACAGATGCTCTGCCGAGGCTAACAGCTGCATTTACATTGGTCACCCTAGATAATCAGAAAAACTGCCAACTTTCCTGCCAATCCTGTCAGTAGGAGAAATTAATGCCAGCAGTTTTGAATCCTGACATATTGACAGCAGCAGCTCGAGGTGTAGATGTGGAACAGACACATGGCAGAAGGATTGACACATCACGCGAGAAACCATTTCATTGAACAGCATAAGTCGTGGGAGGATGACGAGAAGCATCGAGGCGGGAAGCTGATGCTCTGATTTGAGTATTTAGCAAGCTGTCAGTGTATTGGCTAATTCTCCCTGTAATCTGCAGTGGCATTGGCTGACTACACACTCTGTCCCCCACAACCAATCTGGACGGTGCGCTGCCTCGACAGAATGAGACTCTGAGCGTGCCATTACTACGAGGGATATCGACAGTATCAGCATTAATACTGCTTCCACTAGGAGTGAATTGATAGACGGGATTTCCACTGATCTTACTTCTCTTATCTTGCACTGTATCAAGATTACCAGGGAAGGAGAGGGCATCATTAATTCATGAGCTCAGATAGATACTAGAGCTCCTGGATAACACCAGCACCTGTACCTGACATTAAATCTGTTTTTGGATTGTTGATGATGGAAGTATCCCGGTGAAACTGAAGGTGACGAAAGTGTTGTTTTTCCCACATCACCTCTAATACGCAGAATTATAACACTGAACTGAGAAGGGAGATGAGACCCAGAAATTCTGCCATTCTTTCAGATTCAGGCTTTAACACTTGCTTGTCACACACAGGTGCATACAGTGTGTGTGAGGCCTCTGGAATATCACTAATGGGCTGAGCAGCACTGGACTGTACTATATTTTTCTCTCTCCAGCAACTCATCATCCTGCCTGACACGTTCCCTTACACAGGTTACAGCTCACCTGCCAGAGGACTGGTGATAAATCAGACATCTGACCCAAACTGAATTTATTTTCCTCCCTCGTGTGGCTCTGCTGACACAACTGCGTCCTCATGTCCTTGACTGTGGCCACAAGTCTTTTCAGATTGAGAAAACAGGAAAAGTAAACCTGTGTCCTTAGAGAGTGAGTGTCTGGCGACTACACTGCCCGAGTCTGAGTCAGGTCAGACGGAGGAAAGATAAAGTACGTGGAGGTCCTTTGACACAACGGCCTGCCACGTGATCGGACCAATAACTGCCTGAGGAAAAGACTGACTTTTTCTCTTCTTCCACCTTTATTTTCAACGGGTTAAATTTAAGACAGTGCCACAGAAAATGGAGCAAAGCCTCCTCATCTTAACTTGTCACTACCCTCATAGGTCAGATTAACGAGGGAGCCTTACAGTTCCTGTAAACCTAAATGAGCATCACTTTAGGTCCTCTTATAAAATAACTGCCTTTCTTTTTTTCTGCGCTCTTCTTCATCGACATTAAAGTCATGGGGAACTCCATGGGCTGTGTTCGGCCTCCTCGGGAGGGCGAGCTTGGTGGAGCCCCCCCACTTTCACCAAAGAAGCGTCTGCGTTTCAGACGTAAGCACAAGGGCAAGAAGAGCAGGAAAGGCGAGGCAGAGCTAGAGGACAGTGAGCGGCAGAGAAGCCTTGAGCCTGATGAAAAAGAGGAGGAGGAGGATGAAGACGAGGAGCTAAAAGCTGCCGTCAGAGAAACATTTGGTTCGGATTTTAACAGCAGAGCTAGGACTCAAATAACAGTGCCTGATACACATTATTCCAAAACGAATCCCCACAGCAATACTCTTTCCCCTGGCTCTCTGAGCACCAGTGCTGGGGGACTTTTGGGCAACATAATACTTGAAGGGAGCCCCAAACCCAGCCCAGCCTGGAGAGGGGTCTTCTGCTTTCCAGGGGATGAAGACACCGTCAGTGCAATCATAGATGTCTCCAGCATCCCGAGCCAAACCACCACTACCACCCCAGTCAACACAGCCCCAGCTCTGGGCAGCACCACTCCGGGCGGAGGGAGGGTCTATCGTGTTAGGGAGAAAGTCCAAGGGGTCCTGGAGAAGCCTTGGATACTCCGACAGAAAAAGGAGAAAAAAGACAAGGGCAGAGAGGATAACATTGAAAGGGAGCATGGAGGAGAAGGGGCTGTACAGGTGGTGAAGACGCCTTCGGACAGGGAGAGAAAAGGTGTGGTCCACATCAAGGAGGTGGATGGTAAACTCTGTGTGGTGAGGACGGTGTACCCCAGTGACTATGGCTCTCCAGTGTGGAGGGGTGAAAGTGATGGAGAGGTGGAGGTCCACAAAGAGCCTCCAACACCATCTCCAGTTACAGAAAATATTCTCAAGGTCCAACTGTCTGACCAGGACAAAAGCAGAACCAAAATGCCTGCAGGGGATTTCCCCACGTCCTCAAGCTACTTACAGATTCAGGAGACAACGGCTGTCAAAGGATTTAGGTTGGACTCTCCAGTGTGTGCACAAGAGAGGGCGTCTCTTTTGGAGTCGGGCTATGCCAGCGACCTGCCGCTGACCTCTCCGGAAACAGCGGGCACCACTCCCAGTCAGACAGACTGGGGAGGGCTGACCAGCAGCTCGTCCGAGAGGCTGGACTCCATGATTGAGAGCCCGCTGTCCCTACAGCATCAGGCGACTAGGAAAGGCCTGCCACAGGTTTGTGTCCTGACCAGAACCCAAATCCTCAAGCCAAGAAAAAGATAAAGATCTGAGACAGCTAGTGTGAACGTGTTCTTTCATCCATGTGCAAATACCATCCTCGGATCAGGTAGTGCAGGGTCTCAGGAAAGCAGGATTATGGAAACATGCTCAACAATTAGACCATAATTCTTTAACTATTATACTGGTTTTTAAAATATAAATATTTTTTTTAAAATACCAGAATTTGTCATTTATTTCACAGATTAACAGTAATTTATGAAAGCGCTGGTAGTGTTAGTGCTGTGACCTAACTTCCCACCACTCCTAAAGAAAAGGAATAGTTTTACTTCTGGACTCTAGTCACTGACCACGGATGTTTGCTCCCAGGACTGAGCAGTGTTTTTGTGTTGAACAGCATTTTTCAAACTGGTGTTCTGTATTGCTAAGAGAGCCATTTACAGCACATGATTTGTTTCAGTTATTTTTTTTTTTTCTTTTTAAGGGTGCTTTTGTTGTCGTGTGTGCACCATGTTTGCAGCCGTGAAGGTTTGTGTGTGCGCCGTTATCGGCTCTAGAAAAGCACTATAAGTCTCTCCGTTCTTTCCGCCTTTGTTCCTGCAGCCTAATCAACGCAGCACAGACTGTGCCCCTCAGTCTCAGGATCCGTCTCTGCACCCTCCCTTTCTTATTTTTCTCACAGCACACATGCTCGCTCATTGCTGACGTCTGTCAGAGTGTGAGAGGCACACAGGCTCTGTGTGTGTGTGTGTGTGTGTGTGAGACAGAGAGGAGGGTCATTGCTTCAAATGACAGGGTTTCCTTTTAATGTAAACTGAAACTTGTCATTTTCAGTAGCACACAGCACATCTGTGTTTGTGTGTGTGTGTCTAGCTCCCATGATTTTAGCTGGAATAGGTTATTCAGGGTTAATCAGAAAGGTGAGATCAGTTCCCTTCAGCTTGTCCACGCTTTTATCATACCATTTTGTAATTTCCAGACTAGCCTTTTCCTACCAGTATGTCTTACTATTGTTTAAGAGGTTTAAATGCAGCGGTTAATATAACGCAAGTTGTATTCCTCAGTCAGTTAAACTTCGAATGCACTGGTCTAAAATTTTGCCCATTTTTTATATCCTCAGTCTTTTGATTACTACCCACAGCTTGTGGCTTTTGGTCAGAGCAGGACCATAGTGTGACCAGTGAATCACCCTGGAGGGGTGAGGGGCTCAGAGAGCTGACTATGATGCCTCCTGGATGCCTCTTAGAGGAGGTGTTTCATTTTGTCCAACTGAACGGAAGCTCCAGGGTAGACCCAAGGCACTCTGGTGAGATTAAGTCTCTTAGCGGTTTGGGAACTCCTTGGCGTTCCCCCAGAATAGCTGAAGGAGGTGCCTGGGAAGGTCTGGGCACCTATGCTTTGTCTGCTGCCGCCACACAGATAAGCGGTAGAAGATGTGTGGCTGGAACTTTAATTTCAGTCGGTTCCTAATCTGCATCTTACTTAGTATTGGCTGGGTAAGAGACTTTGGGACTAAGGCAGGGTTTTTCCTGCCTACAGGAATGTTTGGCACCTCATAAAAGAGGTTTTGGCCAGAGCCAGTGAAATAAATTGTATTTTCTAACCAGTTTTGTTAATTTGATATTCCTTTAATCTTGCATAATAAACAATTTTAAGCTATCAAGTTTCTGTGCTCAGGGATTACACTTAATGCCACAGCCCAAAAACCCATTCTGAGCCAGGAAAGTCCCTGTTGATGCATACTACTGCAAACACATAGTAGGTTCTCAAACTTGCATGAAGGTTATTTACCTTTACTGCCACAATATCACCTTATCATATCTCAAAAATAAATCTGGCTCTAAACCGGAGTGTCATACTCTTTTTAGGTCATGGACCACATACAGGCCATGTTGATCTCAAGTGTAATGGACCAGTAAAGCTACTGGATAATAATTAATCATAGCATATCCAGTACCATTTACAGATCAGAGTATGAAACTTTTAATATATAAAGTATTTGGGAATCTAATCTTAAATGTGATTCAAACAAGTTTGAGGTTAAGATCTAGAAATAACTTAAACTTTCCTTTTACTTTCCACTTCTGTGTAATAATGCTTGCATCACCACACCAGGAATAGCAGTGCATTTTATCGAAAAATTTGATTTTTTTAATGACTTCTCTGCAATTTCTTAGACTTTGCAAAACCATCCGGTGGGCCGGTTCTGCTCTAATCCAGTCATAGTGCAGATGCTGAGATCTGAGTGCTAAGTGTGTTGTTTTCTGATTGCAGACCAGCAATCCCATTAACATTTGATCACATATAACTGAGAAATAACAAAAGCTTCTAGAGGAGAATCAATCTATAAAACATTAAAGAGGCTCCAAAAGTCGATGATGCAATAACGACCTAATGTGTTGAAAAGCAAACATGCACGTTGTTGCTCAGGCCTCTGCTTATTACAGCACACCTCTGCGTTTAGATTTGGGTTTGTGAGCACACTTGCAGGAGTGATCCAAAACAGAGAGAGGGAGACTTCCTCTGCTAGCTTACAGCTGCTCAGCTCTCCTTCACCTTGAAAATAAGAGAGCCTGCTGCAGTCACTGCAGTAATACAGCTTAAAGATGACGGGCACTTTTTTACCACGGCTGCTGTGGTTTGTTCACTTCTCCTTCACATGCTGAAGGCGGTACAGTAAGGGGATGCTGTCGGGAGTGTTAGGCT